>VMBQ01005857.1:17101-55320 GCA_007657795.1 Dreissena rostriformis | reverse complement strand
TTTCTATAAATTGTACATATAGTGCAATTCTTGTCCGGGCTATTTCTCTCCAACTACTGACTGAAATTCAATGAAGCTTTATGGGAAGCTTAACTACCTTGAGGAGATGCGTATGTTATTAGTGGGTTCTGGTTAGATGATTTATTTAGAGAGTTATGGCCCTTTGAAATTTTTAAGTTGCTAAACCATCCATCGTATTATTTTGTCCAAACTTATGCCCCTCAAGACGTTTCCTTTTATCTGAATATATATAGTGCAATATTGTGACAAAAAAAAACTTTGGGGAGCATCACCCCTCTCCGACGGTTTCTTGTTACTATTGTCTCAATTACAATTCTAAATGTTAATGCACAAGTAAACTGGACTAAGCCTCATGTAGTGCACAAGAACCATAACTCTTGCTTCCATCATAAGCTCACCTGAGCACAACATGATCGCCTTTTGTCCGTCAGCAACATTTGCCATGTTAACCCTCTAGAAGCCTCATTTATTTGCCCAGTCTTCATGAAACTTGGTAAGAACATATGTCCCAAATGTTATTGCGGTCCAGCTCGAAGCTGGATCATGTTCTGGTATAAACAAATGCCGGTTCGGTTTATACAAGAAATCCTATGCAAACGCGAAGAAGAAACATGAATATGTATCGTAATACATAAATTAAATGTATTCTTGTTATTTTGTTTGGATTAACTTAAGAATTGAATTCATTATTTTTCTTAAAAACCTTACCTCAAATATGTTAAGCGTGAATAAAGAATAAGGAACTGTTTTGTATTCCTTATTCGAATAATGAATAAGGAACTGTTCCCTATTCCTAATTCGAATACGGAATAAAGAACTAGGAAAAAGTAACCAACTTACTCTCCATTAATAATATGAGTTGTTCGCAAGCGTTAGATCTGAATGAGATGAAACGCAGTGCACAAGAGCCATGTAATCTCATGTGGCATGCCAAAGATCATATCGCTGGGCCTTTCGGTTTCGGAGAAGAGTTTTAAGTTACTTACTACATAATTTTTTTTTTATAAATACAATTAGAGTTGGACTATGTATAATACGATGTTACCCGCAAAATAATACATCCCTGACGCTTGCGGTTTCAGTGAAGAGGATTTTAAAAATGATTACCGGTAACTATGTAAGTCTACATTAAACATGTGTTGACCACAGTTGCATTACTTGGCAATGCAGAGTAGCGCTATCCGATGTCACAAACAACATTTAGAAGCTGCGGGCCTTGTTCCACAGACGAAGATTTTTTTGTAATATAGTTCATTATAAATCCTAGGACCCGGTGCAGTAGCCAGTTTTTACCCAATGGAAATTACTTGAACAAACTTGTTTAAGAACCACCATGAGATGCTACATGCCAAATACCAAAACTCTGACACTTGCGGTTTCAGAGAAGACGATTTTAATTTTGTGCACTATATACATACAAGGAAAACAACTATCGCATAGGGCGGGATCAATTTTAGCCCCAGATTTGGACAAACTTCATAGAGGACCACGATACGTTATTACATAATAAATACCAAACCATTGTGTATAAAGGTTTCACTTTTTTTTTTAACTATAAACATGCAAGGAAAACTAATAACCCCTAGGGTGTGACAATTTATGACCCTAGGATCATGATTTGAGAAATCTTAGATTTCCGCCATACGATGCACTACATGCGAAATGCCAAACATCTGAGCCTTGCCTTTTCATAGAAGTTTTTTTTCCATATAAAGAACAAAATAACCACATGGCCAATTGTTACCAGTGACATATGATTTGAACAATCTTGGTGAAGGACAACGATACAAATTTATAAACCAAACATTAAACCCCTGACCTAGGCAGTTTCAGAGAAGATGTTGAAAGTTGTAATTTTTAGTTGTTCGCTTGCGAACGACTAAGGTTACTAGACCACGAATTCCGATTCGAAGTGTCTTAGCTATCATTAACCAACGAACCTGTAAGCATACGCGCAAAAAGGAGTTTGCGGCGCGGTTTCAGTTCTTGAACTATATTCATTTACAAATTGACACATAATATGAATATCGTGTTAAATGGACTAGTTTTGAACGGATCGTATATAGTAAAAGTAAAACACTACATTTGTTCACTATACATGTCGCAGAGTATGTTTATATTATGAATGGTAAAATAGTCCACTACGTGCTACGTAGAATATTCTTACGCACAGGTCATTCATAATCTAAGGCTATTAATAGATCAGAGAACATGAAATTCACCAATGAGATGTCGAGATTGCAATACACTATCATGCGATAGTGCTAAAAATATTCTGTCGAAAAATAATTAACAAAAAATGAATGTGGTTTGCTTGAGAATTTTATTCAATGCTCGTTGATACCAATACAGTTATTATTATAATTATGTTGTGATTCATTCTTTGTTAGACTCAAACACATCGACGGATACACTCACGCTAACCACCTGTGAATCAAAATGCAATGTTTGCGTCATGAAAATAGTCCACTGCGTGTTACGTTAAAATCGCATAACACAGCTCTCCTTAAAGGTCACAGGTGCAGGTCAGCCAATAGATGCATTCGCGAAGACGCAGAGTAAATGAAATACACACATGCGCGCGCAGCACAGCAGCTGATGCGGTGAATATGCGACTCGTGACGATTTCTCCTGTCTTCTAAATTGCACGGGTGATAACAATATTCGGCGTAAATGCTAACTTTGAAATAAAGTTAGAAAATTTACGTTTCTGAATAATTAAATTGAAAATTATTGTGTATTTTCCCACTTGTTAGTCACATATCCACCGCATGAACTATGTGTTATTATAGTCAAACCACACAATAGTGTTCGTAGAAAAAAAAATACTACGGTAGATTATGTGTGTCTTCACACGGCTTTTTATGAGTTTATTTCTTCTCCATCGAAATATATAGTATGTCTTTATTTGATTAACATGCAGTTTTCTTTCGACACATTCAAATCAAACTTTCATAGTCTCGTCATGCGAAAATAGGTCTTATGGCGTTTCGGCCAGCGTAGCTCAAGACCAGCTTGCGCAATTGGGAAATCTGGTCAGAGGCGACGCTGTCCGCTATAAAATCACGCAAGGTGTAATGGTCTCATTATGCATCTCCGGACCAGACTGCGAGATGCGCATGCTGGGCTATAGCTATGAGGGCCGCATATGGCATAAAACCCATTTTCGCATGACGCGGGTCTTTACAAATATTATTGCGTATTGTAAATGACACATTTAAGCACAATGCTTTTCAATATAAAATTGAATTTAAACTGTGTTATTAATAGCAATCTGACAAATAAGGGTAGCCTATTCGGGCGTTCAGGAACAATTTCCAGACGGGCTGACCGAGTACGGCAAACATGTGTGGTAAGATAATTAAACGATTTCCCCCTTATCGTGACACTATACTCTTTCGGAAGTTTTTTGTTTCCCCATCTTGAAAGCAAAACTATGTAATCAACGTTTATCGATAGACCATTATTTCTTCCCCTAATAATTACAGACCATGAAATTCAGCTAGATGGATGTTTACGCGTAATTGTAACTTGGCACAATTTGTGTTTCATCCTTTACGCTGTGCACAGACGAAGTGATCTGGCCACAGTTTTCTCGAATCAGCCATTTCAATATTCGAATGTATTCATTCGGATCTGCTCGCGTTACGGAGATGTCATTTAAGGTGAAAAGCTGGGTAAACAGCTACCCCGAAAAAGCGCATTAGTATTCTATACCGATCTTTATGACTACCTAATTCGCGAGTTAAAAAAATTGCTCGCGATTTATTTTGTATTTATTTTCATCAATTATCTTCTTGTATAGTTTGAATTGTTATATGGTATCAAAAAGTTTTGTAAAGGGAAACCCATCAAGAAATTTTATTCTTAATGAGATAGGTATCGATATTCCAACACTGTTCATTTAATATGATGGTGATTGCAGATTTTATTTTATATTAACTTGTTCTCATTATACGATTTTCATAATATTGTCCATGCCTTCAGAACGTCTAAAAAGGGACATGTTGTTGTTATGTTGTCTAAGTTATCTCTATAATATCAACAGGATGATAAACAGTGCACACACTACTCGATCTGTGCGTTCACAAACACTCTTTATAAATTTGAATGGGTTGTGTATATTTCAATCTTGCGATTTCAAAAGCGATACCTTAATTTTGAAAAATGAGTTGCGACGAAGATTATGCAATAGCGAACAACTGGAGTGCCTTCAGCGCTTTGATTAAAATCTATTTTTAACTCTTGTGACTTACATATGCAGCACAACGGAACGATTTGAACTATGAAAAAGGGTCGCCCTCGGATCATACCTGTTAAGTTTCGTTTAAATCTGCACAGCGGTTTAGGAGGAGTTGTTGTTGGAATGAAAAGTTGACGAACGGCGGACGCCGCAAGGGAAAAAGGGCGATCTAAAAAGCTCACCATGTGCATGTTGTGGACAGGTGACCGAAAAAGCTTGTGAACACTCTGGACGTCCTATATTCGGCCCAATATCCATGAAATTTGGTCAGTACATTTGTTGGAATGAAATCGAAGCCGATTATTATGTCTATATTGAAACCTTGTACACATTATCTTCTCACGACAGTTGAGTATCTTGGGGTCTCAGGATAGCGAATTAGAACCTTTGGCCATCTTGCAAACAAAAAATGATAACATGCATTTTGCTCGGGGTGTATATCGAACATAATATTTTCAGTGGAAGGAAGCTCTCATTGGGGGCAGTGCCTCAGAACAAATAACTCTTGCTTACATATTTTCAGAGTTATTAAGTACAACAAACAGCACAAACTTTTGTGTGAGCAACACAATTTGTACAGACTACATATTACCAGCATTTGTTAATGAAAATACCGAAATATATCACTAACGAAAAGAAGCAATTTAGAGAACGTGACGTACTACAGATAATAGATCACTAATTATTACCGTGAATTGGTTTTACACATCCATCACATCCATTTTTTTGTTATTGAAATAAGTAAGCGTGATGGAAAGAGTCAAACCTTGGGAAATATTTGGAGGGAGCGTTTCCGCCCAGATAAATCCGCATTAAGACGAAAACGTCATTTATGAATGAATTCTGGATATATAGATTAACATGTTTAACTCGGATGGTATTCGTCCACCGCAATCTCCACGCATCGGCTATCTCCCCACGGCGACTGGCGATAACCACTGCCATCACAAGAAAATCCTTCCAAGAATTATATTATTAAAAATACTATCATTTTCTTTTACAGTTTGAAAATAGTGTATAAGTTTATGTTCATAATAAGAAATGAATTACCTAAATTAAAAAAAAATAGTAAAAATAAAAACGGGAAAATTATTGAACCACGTGGCTCGGCTATCATCACATGGTTGGTTATAACTGTAGGTATTTGATATCGAGCTATGCTCGGAACCAGTCAAATGTCTGTGCGGAGGTTGCGTCCACCGATCTAACAACGTCTTGTGACACTTATATGGAAGTTGTTCATTCCACACATGCCAATCGGCAGACAGAATCATGACACACACAGTTCCTTCTACTGCTGTTTGTTGTCTGGGTCTTTGCTGATTTTCTTCAGTTCTTCTGCAATTATTGCAAATCCCTGAAAGAATTTCCCAAAAATAAAGCTTGCGTTGCAGTTATTAATATGATAAAAAATAACATGATACATTTATTAGTGGGCAAATTCATTACAACAGGGTGGTATGACAGCAAGTGATATTTCCAGAAATAAAACAATGCCAAAGTAACATGCAGTAATACCTCTTCCATCTTTTCATCTGTGGCGAGAGAAAATGAAATCCTAACGTATGGCGATCTGGCACCTGTACCGGCAACAAAGGCGCTTCCGGCGACGATGATACACTTCCGGTCGAGCAGGCGGCCCATGACGAGAGGCAGCGTGTCTTGCACATCAAAGAATCTGACCCAGAGGAACATTCCGCCTGTAGGCGAGCTCCACTCCGCCAGACCTGCGGGTGAGCGCATTATGAAGTATTAAACAAACAAACCGTCAACACTAGGAACACATCATTTTTGGTTTTAAATGCAAACACAACTGATGTACATTTTCAATGTTTTCGCTCTCGATTCTGAAAAAAAACACAAGCGAACGCGTTCATGGTAACTCGTCTTATAAACGCCATTTACTATCTCTTGGAGTGGCCGTCTGTGTGATGTTTCTAAAGCGTCCGTTGCATTACCTAATGCGCGATTAAGTGCTGCCATCGCCTGTTTCTATAACAGTGGTACAACATACCTGTCAGATGCTTCTTGGCGATGCGCTCGCACGCCTCTCGTCGTCTGCGGTAGTACGCCCCGATGTTCTCACAGTGTGCGAGGAAGCCGTCCATTCCCCACTTCCGAAGCAACGCCAGAATAATAGTCTGAAATAATTATGGTAAGTTTACGGTGCAGTAATGTTGTTTTTAAACAATGTGTACATCACCGTGCGATTATTCTCTTCTTACATACCTGGCAAAGGTTGCTGGTTCCCTGCGTGGACGTCTGACTCACAACAACCAACTTCCGGTAGAGGTCACGTGGCGCCGTCACATAGCCCATTCGAAAGCCAGGGGCCAGCGTCTTAGAGAACGTATCGAGACGCACCACGCGGCCTTCCACGTCCAGGGAGAGGAAGCTCTTGTAGAGCGGCTGCAACATCAGACAGAAGGGTGTGCTAACCGCTAGTATGTAATCGTTTGCTGAACATACTAGTGTTCATGAATTTATCACAATGCCCATGTTAAATGCCCAGCCACATTCCAGATCCCGAATTCGACAAATAATATGACTCCATTTATCTGTGTTTATTCTCCAATAATGATGATTTACAGGTATTAATGTGTTAATATTATTACTATCGTTAACGACAATTACACTTCTGTCAATTTTTATGTATCAGAATCTGTTTGATACTTGAGTTCAGTTCAACCACACCCGCCACAGCCCGTAGTTACCCGTTCCTCCAGGAAGTAGTAGGCGTCGTCCTCGATGATGAGGAAGTTGTACTCGCACGCAAGCTTGTACAGCGCCCTCTTGCGCGCCTCCGTGTACCGAATACCTGTCGGGTTGTCGCCATTGGGAACGCAGTAGAGAGCCTAAAATATAGTTTAGTGATTAACATCACATTTACGAGCATTTTTGTGTTAAAATCATACACATATTCGCAGAATGCGTGTGACTCGCGGCCTTTCCGTCAGAATAATGGGTGTAGCTAGGACGAGCGTGTGAAACTCGATTGGGACTTTGGCCTGTTTAGCTATATATAATTCACGTACCACACGTTCTCGTCTTAATAAGCATTTCATTCAGAATGATACTGTTTAAAAAATAACGATTGGTAGTCGCCACATTACTGGCGCGTATAACAATTCAAACATTGTCTCGGAAAATGCACTAAATAACCCTTACTTCGACATGAACTACATTTACGTATTGTCCCCCGTGTCCGCGAAAAGTGTTCCTGAGACAATTTCTTATAAATAAAAAAAATATTATGTTACTCGGCGTTTATAACAAAAATAGTTAAAATACCTATATGTTAAGCAAAAATTTAATAGATTATTAAAATATAATGCCATTTTTGAAAATATAATGCCTTATGTGTCGTCGATATGCCCGTTTAACATTGAATTGTGTACATCTGACCTTGATTTTACCGTCCGTCACCTGCCCTGGGCCGGGTTTTGGCCACTGCCGAAGATACGCCTCTAAGCTATCAGGCACGATTCCCTGTTCGTCCGTATAGATGTGCTGAACGGAACAGCCGCGCGGTGATATCTACAAAATGAAAGGTGCTCACAGAAATAGTGTTTAATTGTATACGAATGCAAAGAAAACATAACCTAGATACGTACCGCGCAGATGAGCTGTTGCATAGTTCAGCTATCTACGTACTACAGATATGAGATATGACACTGTACAGCTATCAACGTACTACAGATATGAGATATGACACTGTACAGTTATCTGCGTACTACGGATATGAGATAGGACACTGTGTAGCTATCTACGTACTACGGATATTAGATATGACACTGTACAGCTATCTACGTACGACGGATATGAGATATGACACTGTGTAGCTATCAACGTACTACGGATATGAGATATGGCACTGTGTATGTGATGTGACACTGATATGACACTGACATGAGATATGACACTGTACAGATATCTACGTACTACGGATATGAGATATGACACTGTGTAGCTATCTACGTACTACAGATATGAGATATGACACTGTGTAGCTATCTACGTAGTACAGATATGAGATATGACACTGTGTAGCTATCTACGTACTACGGATATGATATATGACACTGTGTAGCTATCTACGTACTACGGATATGAGATATGACACTGTGTAGCTATCTAAGTACTACAGATATGAGATATGACACTGTGTAGCTATCTACGTACTACGGATATGATATATGACACTGTACAGCTATCTATACGTACTACGGATATGAGATATGACACTGTTAGGCTATCTACGTACCACGGATATGATATATGACACTGTAGCTATTTGCGTACTACGGATATGAGATATTACGCTTTACAGCTATCTACGTACTACGGATATGAGATATGACACTGTATCGCTATTTACGTACTACGGATATGAGATATGACACGGTGTAGCTATCTACGTACTACGGTTATGAGATATGACACTGTGTAAAAATCTACGTACTACGGATATGAGATATGACACTGTGTAGCTATCTACTACTACGGATATGAGATATGACACTGTGCAGCTATCTACGTTCTACGGATATGAGATATGACACGGTGTAGCAATCTACGTACTACGAATATGAGATATGACACTGTGTATGAGATGTGACACTGATATGACACTGATATGAGATATGACACTGTATCTTCGTACTACGGATATGTGATATGACACTGTACAGCTATCTACGTACTACGGATATGAGATATGACACTGTACAGCTATCTACTAACTACGGATATGAGCTATGACACTGTGTAGCTATCTACGTACTACGGATATGAGAAATGACACTGTGTAGCTATCTACGTACTACGGATATGACACATGACACTGTGTAGCTATCTAAGTACTACAGATATGAGATATGACACTGTGTAGCTATCTTCGTACCTCGGATATGAGAAATGACACTGTGAAGCTATCAACATTCTACGGATATGAGATATGACACTGTGTAGCTATCTACGTATATACCAGGTATATGAGATATGGTACCGTACAGCTGGGTATGAGAGGGGTTATACCACTAAACAGCATGTTGCGTACCACGTACATGAACTATTACACTGTTCAGCTAAGTGTGTACAAATGATTCTGTAATGTACAGCTGTCTACGAACCTGGGGTAGGAGATTACGACACTGTTCATCTGAGTGCGTACCACGGACATGAGATATGGTACTGTCGAGCTCTGTAAGTACCACGGAGAAATCCCAATGTACAGCTAGTTACGTAACACGTATGTGAGGTATGTTTCTGTATTGCTAGGTACGTATCACTGCGATGAGATGTATGGCGTAACATTTTGGTCAAAAGTCAACAAGCCCTACTAGGTAAAAAGAAACATGTACGTCGACGTACATTTTTTTGTACTTCGACGTACAAAATTGTACTTCAACGTACAATTTTACCGACCCTTGAGTGTTAGCCAATCAGAAGACGCCTTACTGTATATAATCAGATTAATCAAATTATTATTTTGTTAGAAAGAAGTACAAATATGTTATACTAGACCGGTCTCAGCAGTTAATAGTATTTATTACTTAAAACAATTTTAGAATAAATACCGTCAAGTAGATACTTTTTTTTTTTTTTTTTTTTTTTNATGTACGTCGAAGTACAAATTGTACTTCGATGTACAAATATATACGTCGTTCGAAGTGTATTTCATATTTGTACGTCGAAGTACAATTTTTGTACGTCGACGTACAATATGTACGTCGACGTACATTTTTCTTTTTACCTAGTAGGTCTTGTTGACTTTTGACCCAAATGGTACGCCATAGAGATGTGACACTGTTCAGCTTTGTACCTCGGAGATAAAATACGACACTGTAGAGCTATGAGGTATGGTATTATATAAGCAGGTACGTACCACGGCGATGATATTTGGGTACACAGCCTCCTCGGCAAGGATGATGTCGCCTTCGTCAAGCAGTAGATCCAACACCTGAAAAAAACGTGCTCGGAATTGACCTACATATACAACTACTCCAGAATCTGCCATGGAGTACAACCGCTTACAGACAAAGTTACATTATTGTTGGACAATCGTCAGTAGCATATAGGAAATCAAGCATTAACATCTAGGCATACTTATTATTTATTACTTAACCCGATTTGCAACATAAGGTTGTCATAAAACAAAGATGGGTTAAGTAGACGCTATAGGCCAAATTACAAAAAAAATATTAGTTCGTCAGAGAATATATGTGTTAAGAAGACTGTATTGGTCGTACCGGTAATTATGTTTCCATCAATTCTGGGATAATGTTTCGGGAATTAGGTTTATGTTCCTAAATATCACCCCCTGTACGTCGATAATCTAAACTGAGTTGGATAATTCAAACTGAAGAAAAAAAATGTCGGCCGAAACTGAAACTGAAAGGTTGGTGTTTGTGTTATCATTTCTGCTAATTAAGTAACTATACGGACGTAATTGTTCTACACATGTGGTAATGAATGTCTGACACACACATGCGTTTTGAGTTTTGCTATGATTTAATAGTTTTCTAGTAAAAACCGATACATTTGTCTTCGGAAAATGCTAATTTTCATGAAATGCGACCTATGTGTTGAATTATTTACACGTTAATGACAAAAGAGCGAACGAAACTGTAACATAGATATGCCAAATTATATCCTGAATGTCCTTTAAAAATTTACTTTTAACACCTAGTGTGTTTCTGTGTTAAAATCATGTGCTTGCAGGACGGGTATAAAAGTTTATGGATAAATCCAAACTGATATGAAAATTTCTGTGGATAATAACCAAACTCAATATGGATAATGCACAAACTGCGATGTATTGAACATGTCTTCCAAAGACAGGTTGGATAGTATTCTTTGAAAACAACTATTTATAACCAAAAACTAACACGATGTGTATAATGGAATACAACAAATACTTTCAACGAACATCAACATTCATTTATTTGTTACTAGTGAAATCAATTTCAACGGAACTTGCATATATATACAATTGAGATTAGAAGCAAAATTAGCATGCGAAATTTGCATTCCACGTACACAGAGATGCCATAACACGTGTTCCATGTCATTTTGGATAACATGAAAAGCATAGAAATTTAAAAATGTCCCTACTTATTGTTTAATCACTTGATTTAAAGGGAGTCGAGTCGAAGCTGCCGGTTAAAGTGGCACTTGCCCCACTGATTCATGTATTTTTCACCATATTAGAGGTTTCGAATATTATTTGAGGTATTACTGATCTGATTCATTATACATTATATCAGAAATATTGCATCGAATGGTACACACATATTTAAGGGGCATATCGACGATTATATCAAAGCATTTTACTTTCCGAAATATATTTACACATTGAAAAGAACATATTCAACGCTTTCTCAATACACAGACATAGATATTAAAAATCTTCTGTAAATTATGTATTTTAATAATAATAAAAAGTTTTCTCCGTGACCCTTTCCGCCGGCGCGGGAAAATTGAAGTTGTAGTAAAATATTTACGAGTGAATTGTACAGTTTCCCTCTATGCACATGCTCACTGACGATAAACGACTTTTAACGGTATTTGAGCATAGAAAGCTTGCGAGTTCTATATGGAATGACTTTGAAACCTATTGAAACCTTGGTGGAAATAATAATTGTGGACTTTTAACTATTTCTTTCCGATTTCATCAATTACGTATGATTCCTTCCGATTTTAAGTTAATAAAGTTTGGACTTTTTGTAATTTTGAATATTTCATTATATAGGGAAATACCGTCGATTCGCTCCTTTAAACTGGTGGCAAATAGTTTTAGAGCCGGGGCTTGGGCACATAGTATTGGCTTTATTTCGCTACGATGTAGGACCAGATTGATAGGCATTCATATGAAAATGCTTATTTATTTTCAACATTTGAATACAGTTTTATGAAATATACATTTTTTCAGTACAACTCCTTTGGCGGAAATGGACAACGCCATTTTCAATGGTGAGTTGCTGATGTTGTTCATCTATGTTTTGTGGAGTAATATTACCATATATTTTTGTCCGATAACCTCATTTGCCGGTTGTTTCGTCTAAGGTAAGTTCTCTATTTTTTTTTTTTCTACGTAATGGTTAGTTGTGTTATTGATTAGTATTTCTTTCAGGCATTTAAAGGACTCTGTACAATAATAACATCTGTAGTTTTCCATTATCTTCTGTTTTACCTGAAAAGAAAACATTTTTTTTTTTAAATGATGATTGTTTAACATTGTGATAAAATGCTTTTGTTGTCAGCAATTAAATAAATATCGAAATATTTTACAAGCGTGTTCATTTTATTTAGATCTTTGCATAAAGATATCTTGCAGTTTGGTCATTATCCATCGACTTCCTAATATTAGTTTGGAATTATCCATATACTAGTTAGGTCATTATCCAATTTGTATATTCTTGTCCCAAACAAATAAGAATATATTGCGTTTTCGAGCATTTACGCCAATCAATTTTTTTACATACATATATGAAAGGTTTATACATAAGTCCAAGCATTAAAACATTAAAAACATTCGATTATAATTGTTTTGACCTAAAACTTTCGACAATTTCATTTACTTGTCCCAGATTTTCAAACATATTCATTTTATTTCGACGTAATTGTTTTTAATTGTTATGGGTTTATTAGCGCATTGTGTCCGACAAATAACATTGGAGTCTTTATTTCTGTCGCCATTTTTTTCTCCAGTTTGAATTATCCTACTCAGTTTGGATTATCGACGTACAGGAGGTGAAATATTGAGACTCACATATTTCAATAAACTTTAAGTAACTATACTTGTTGGAACATAATATGGAATATGCAACTTAACATTCAGACAACCTTGGCCAAAGCGACTACAGTGTTAATTGCCCGATAACGAAAATGAAGTTTGGACAGGAATTCTAAATTGGTATCATATTAGTTCGAAATCGTATGGTTAGACATATCACTTACTGTCTATTTTGCATTTGAATATGTGATGGATCATGCTTGTGAATAATTCATTAACCACTTTTATAACAATGCACGCTGTTCCTTTTACTCTAACCGAAGATATATCAATACACATATCGACTCTCGCGGCCCTCGAGATTTAAATAACGAGATAAACCAGGTCGTCGGTTCATGAATAATGGCGGTCAATATCGACATTGTTCTTCTGGGCAGTGGTTCTTTGACTTTAAAAAAATACATGAAAGTAATATAAAATACACAAAACACACTTTTAATAATCAGATAACTGTTCGTGTTTTGTTCGTCGTTGGTTTTTAAATAAATATTTTCTTATATATTATGTGATGGATAAAAACAAGTTTCATCTGCATTGTTTTTGTAGTAATAAAACTCAGCATTTAATGGATAAAACACATCAGTGAACCACGCCGCCATTATATAAAATAAAGTCGCAAAGTTTATTTTGAAACATCTCTGTTCTAACGACACATTTATCAAAGTAGGAGTACCCTATGGCAGGGGCGTAGGTAATGGAGGGGCAGAGGGGGCGGCCGCCCCTCCAATATTTCGGCTAGTCATCGTTATATAAAACGTAAAATCTCCCAAAAATCGCCGCCCCAAAACCAGTATTTTTGTAATCACGAACCGTCAGTGCAGAAGCCACGTGTCCCCTCTCCGTCTTCTCTGAGGTTGTCAATATCCCTTGTTAGGTGTCATAAACTCAGGGGCCAGGGTAAATGTCATTGCGTTAATTGTTTTATTGTTCTTTTCCGTAATTGCACTGTCGCTGTTTTGATTAAGGACAGGCTGTTCTTTAAATTTTAATTGATCGCTTTAATTCAAAGGTTACTGCCACTTAAAACAATTTTGAGTAAATATACGCGTGAAAATCATTTATTAGTTTGAAAATATTTTTGTTTTCTAATTTCAGGTTTTAAATATGTCCATCAGTAATAAAATATATGTGTTGTGAATGGAATGTTAATGTTATTATTTCTCATATCACTTGTTAAACTCCGTCATTAAAATACATAAACATTTACTTAATTTTATGTTTTAATTAGCACGAGTTTTTGGTAAGAAAATAATAACTGTGAGATTTCTGGGTCGTAGGCGGCATTGGACAAACTGATTTCATGAAAAACTGAGATTGAGACAAACATCAAGCATTTATATCAACATGAAAGTTCCCCCAAAACGCACCATATTAATTGTTATTGTAATTTTTTTCGGAACCACGGGAGAGGACAACCCTCTCAAACGAACCCCTTTATGTTCCCAGTACAGAAACTGGACCGCCCCTCCAATGTTTGGAGGTTATCTACGCCCCTGTATGGTTCTGTCTTAGGTCCGTCAGGGTCTGAAGAAACAAAGTCGTATTTGACAGACTGTCTTTTTCATTTGTTATGATTCTTCGTGTTGTGTAGATTTTTTGTTTTCTACAAACTAAAATGGACATTATCCAGGTTATAACTACACTCTGTGTAAGAAAATTTGCTGAGTATGACAACCTGTAAATAATTATATAATAGTAACGATACTGGAATTGGTATAACTCTAGGTCCAATCCATTGGTATACATGTCACTCATATTTGACTACAATTTGTCACTGTAGCAAAAGTTTATGTATACAATAAATAGGTGTAAATCAATGTATAAGAGAACACAGCATGCTTGTTTTCGTTTCCGTTCACAATTACCTTATACTGGCCATCCTGGGCACCACATGTTGTCATAATACAATGAGCGTCCGGGCTATCCGGAGTGCGCCACGTGGGCGGATCATGAAGACGCTTTGTAAGATCGGCTAGGAAAACTATTAGCTCCTTCCGGCTTAAAAGGTAAACATAATAAACATGGTTGGACAGGTGCTTCCTAAATAGTGGAAATACTCTGAAAGGGCGTATGACGTACATGTATATTATATATATATATCTGAGTGATACATGTCCCTAAACATGGTACTCTGAATGCATATGAATAAATGTACACAGTGGAGAATGATGTGATAAGTATACTTGTATAAAATATTCAAGTACCCAGCAGTAGCACCGTATTGTAAGCCCGCAACCAACTCTGTGGATGAGATTTCGAGATTGGTACCATCGCTGAAATGAAACAAAACCTCATTATATTGTCATATTGATCGTTACTTTAATTTACTGTATAGTATAATGATTACATGTTTGTAACGTATTTTATACGCATTCCATGACCCACGCAACACGAGGTACGTACGGCAGAGTGAGGGCTACGCTCGTAAGTGGGAAAAGTTCCGGTTCCGGCAGCCCGCCCGCCATGCGGATGTAGGTGTTGTCCATCGTCATGGCGTCAACTGGCGAATACATAGAGCACGGAAGGGTTTGTATGGTTGGGAAGGTATAACAACGGTATATGACTTGAAACATGACATTAAGAATGGTTGGGACCGTGTAACCACGGGATATGACGTGAAACATGTGAAAAGTGCGTTGCAAAAGTCTTGGTGAGAATGAATTAGGCCATGAACAAGGACCTCTTCAGATTTTTATGATAAGTGCCTACGAATGATTTTGAGATTTTTCAATTTTGGACTAGAGATTTGATGTGCTGATTAAAACATTCAGTGTTATTGATGTGTACACCAAGGTCTCGAAAATGATCTACACGTTGAATATTACAGCCACTTATATGTATGCCGGAGTTATTTATTTTTGACAATTGTTGTTTGGAACCGTTAATAATAACCTCTGTTTTTGAATTGTTCATTTTCAATTTGAATTAAGCCATTCAGTCAATGACGTCTTGCAAACAAATACCGACCTTGTTGTAACACTGACTCTTTATTTATTTTGAGGATTTCCAGGTTGAATTTTGAATGCAAGTTTGTGATCGTCAGCGTAACCATACATATCTGCTGGGTATTTTTGGACAACCTTATTCAGTGCAGCGATGTACATGGTGAATACCACTGGACTGGCACAGGAGCCCTGGGGAATACCGTACTGAATGGGTTCATACTTTGAAGAAGAGTGATTTTCATCAACTCGCATTGATCTTATAGTCAGATAAGATTATATCCAGTTAGGAGGAGTTCTTTCAACTCCAAAATCATTTCGTAAGATTGAGATTGCCATTGATATGTCAATAGTGTGGAAGGCGGCACTAAGATCCATCATAACAACTTATGTTACTTGGTGCTTATAAATCGCATTCAGAAGGTCGTGGTGCATGTTAAGCATAGCTGTCTCAACACCGTGCTATTTGCGATCAGCACTTTGATAGGATGCCAGCAAGTTGTTCCTTTCAATTTGATCTGAGATCTGCTTTAATGCAACCTTTTTAAGATTTTTTGATAAAAATGATAGATTTGAGACCGGTCGATAGTAAGGTAGTTATAGGGGCACTCCCAGTTTCTGTAGCAATGGTTTTATTACAGAACTTTTCCATTCGTTTGGAGATACACCTTCAATCAGGGATCTATTAATAATATCTGTGATAGCTGGGATCAAACATGGCCAATTGTCTTTTAGCGATACTGTTGGCAGGATGGCTAATGCACAGGATGTTGACTTGATCGTATAATCAGTTTTTCAACTTCGCTTTGAGAGATATGGTTAAATTCTATCAATTGCACACCATCAAAGGTTTTCTCTCAATTTTCTTAAGATGTGTCACAGTAAATGCCATCTAGCTGGTTTCTCAAATATGACATTTTTTTCCGAAAAGTACTGGAAATCATTTTCTAATTGCATATTATCACAGTGAGGCGGAAGCGGGTTGTCCTTCTAACGACCAAGCAATTGAGAAGTTACATCGTAATGTGTTTTGTTATCACCCTGTGCATCGTGTATTTTGTGCTGATAGTAATCACGTTTTGCTATTGACACAGCTCGACAATAATTATTTCTAACACGTTTGTAAGTGAACTTTATAACTCCAGTTTTATCATTTAAATGTATTATTTCAATTGATTGTCTATACTGTTTTAACATTTTCAAATACTTATTATGCCATGGAACATTTGACCTGTAAATGATAGTTTTCTCTTTAAGAGGAGAGGCATTTGTTTTCTACTATTGTCGACAACCTAGAATTAAAGTGAAACAAACGTCCAATTACATTGGCTGACTGTTCAATGGGCGAACTCATTTTCAGAAAGATCCGTTTTTAAGGATAATTAAGTCAATGCTTTCCAGTTTCTGTTTTTTATCGGACTTTACAGGCAATGGTAGTAAACATTGCTCTATGAAGCAATAAACAAAACAGTGGTCAGACAAAAAAAGTAACTACATACAGCATTAGTGATCTTGAACAAGTCATCATCCTTCCACGTATAACCATTCAAGTGTGTTGGGGCATTGACCATGCTGTTCCAGTCCAAATGAGTCAATGCACCCCGCAATGCACTGTAAAAACCGTTTATTTAGGGTAAAAGTCAGCTCAACAGTCAACATGTAGGTTAAAATCGCGATAACTACTGGTTCAGACTTATGCGAGGAAATTTCTAGAATCTCCGGAAATTCGTAGATGCCGACAGTAAAGAAAATGAAGATATTGGTATGAATTTTCCACCCTGCACACTCGAAGGGCGGAAATTGTTTACATGGAAGATTTGAAACTCGAAGATTGTCTATGTACAGCAGGATAATACCCCCGCCTTTTCTATCAGGTTTGGGAACAGAAAGACAAAAGCCGTCCTGTGATAATTCACCCGCACAACGTCATCATCATCATCAGTCCGCAACCATCTTCCTATGACCAGACATAGGTCTTTTTTTTCTCAAATACATGCTGTAAGAGGTCTGCAGATTTTCCTCTCACTGATCTCGTATTAAAGGTTGAAATATTCAATGTTTTTTTTCCGGTGCTGGTTTATGTTGTATATTGGTTTAAACTGCAATTCTTGATATTGCTCACACAGTTTGTTTCGCATCCTTAGGCGACCAGCTTTTTTACCTCTATATTTCAACAAATTAAGTTCTTTTAGCCTGCTGAGAACGCAATTATCCAATTTAATTCCTTTAATGTTCGAGTTGAAACTCCATAATTGCCTGGTTATGAACTTTATAACAGTAAACTGATTATATATATTGATAATATAGAATACTAAATTAACCTATAATTATGAGTAACTCAATTTGTCCAATATCGCGTAAGACTGCCGTTAATCGCCACAGTGAAGTTGCACATTTTCAGCGGACGAGCAGTTAATTAATATCATGGAGATATAATAGTGCTTATTCGATACTTTCGGACTTGTCAAACATATGTACATAGATAATTACGGCATGTATTCCCGAGAACAAGCAGTTCAGCAGTCCTTTATCCGCAGAACAACCAATCATACGTCTAAAGGTTGATAAAAATATGTGTTGTGGCTACAAACAAATGCCACAACACTCCTTAAGTCCCGAGTCTACATGTACTTACAGAATTCCCGAAGAGGATTTGGTATCACTCTAGCAGCAACTTTGCTAAAAAATGGGGAAAAATCCATTCCAGACATCTTTTACTGAATATGTTGTTTCTACTTTTAGCTATTGAATTATGAAGTTGTAAGAAAGGCAAATTATTCAAAGCAGGTCCATTACAAATACAATATACGTCATGTTCAGCATATCAAGTAGTTGCCTCTGTAATATATTCATTCCGTCGTATCTCACTCTCATGTGTTTGCATTAAAAAAAACTCGAATGCTGTGTCACGTCGCACTGAAGGTCATAGACAGGAATGTAGACAGCGTTCGACCCCATCACCGAACAGACACACGCCAACAATATAACAGAATACCAATTAAAACGAAGTAATAAACAAAAAAGTGTACTTATCTTAGATTTCATTTTTTTTTCACAATGTCTTAAACGTTTTGTACACAATAGTAGACGCCCAAACCGCTTTATAGCTACTACACTTCAATGGAGGAAACAGTTATTAAAGGAATTCGGAACTGTCCGATATGAAAGTGTTTTATATGAGTTTGTTGCAGCGCTCTTTGGTGCTCAACACCAAGGTAAGTATCTGTACATCATCTTGATCCTCCTTCCCTATCCCTATTTCTCTCCACATCCTCGTCATCAGCAGAAACATCGTCATCTTCATCATCATCAGTGCCCCACACAATCGCCGTTGTCATCGTCATGATCATCTACCTATCATTAGCAGTAGTGTCATGTCATCAAAGTTATCATAATTGTACACCATTTTGAGAGTCCCCGTATTTCAGGTTTAAAGTAATAAACAAGAGTAACTAAAGGCCCTATGTCGCTAACCTGATACAGTTAGAAAACAAGAGGGCCGTTCGTCGCAAACATTTACCTTGTTTACACTTTAGAGGCCGCATTTATTGTACTATCTTCATGAAACTTGGTCAGAACATTTGTCCCAATGATATCTTTGCTGAGTTCGACAGGGTTACACGAGGTCAAAAAATAGGTCACTAGGTCAAATTAAAGAAAAAGAATGTTAACATTCATGAAGTAACAAATATAGTCCAATCTTCATGAAACTTGGTCATAATATTTGATATAATAATATCTCAGCTGAGTTTGAAAATGGTTTCCGTTATTTGAAAAAAAGGCCGCCAGGGTGCGGGGCAGTTTTCCATATATGGCTATAGTAAAACCTTGTTAACACTCTAGAAGTCACATTTTTAGCCCAATATTCATTAAACTTGGTCAGAACATTTATTCTAAATATATCTGGATCGAGTTCGAAAATGCTTCCGGTCTGTTGAAAAACATGGCCGCCAACGGGGGATTGTTTTTTCCCCTTAACATTTGCTCTACTGATTTCTTAGCTTTACTAGTTTTAGTTTTACTATAGCCATACAAGGAACACTGCCCTGCCCCTGGCGGCCATGTTACTAAACGAACTGGAACAATTTCGAACTGAGCCCGGAATTAATTTAAATAAATGTTCTGACCAAGTTTCATGAAGATTATAAACGGAAAACTTCCCCACCCCTTGTGGCCATGTTTTTAATGGACTGAAATCATTTTCGAACTCGGATATCTCAGTCAACAGTTTCGCGCATTTTTTCAAGTGTGATAGATGTCATGNTTACTACAGCTTATTTAATTCAATAATAAAATGTGTAATGGATCCAATGGATCTATACAAATATTTAACATAACAATAGTATTTGCATTACGAGTTATTGCTTTTGTAATCTTTATAAATCAGATATAGTTTTCAAACTTGAGAAAGTAATCTCAAATGTAAATTGATTGAACATCCAGACATTTAAAATAGTTTGATTTAGCATACTTCTGCAAAATATAAGTAGTCGCCCGGGTTCGTTCCTGAGCTAACCTTGTTTAAAATAAAAAATTGGGCCCGTCCGGGATTTGAACCCGGGACCTCTCGCACCCGAAGCGAGAATCATACCCCTAGACCAACGGGCCGTGCGAACATTAATTTCCGTATGGCATTTTATTTTGTGGAAATATAGTTAAAGCACCATCTCTTTAACATATAAATAAATAAACATATAAATAAATTACATAGAATTTTAA
Source organism: Dreissena rostriformis (assembly GCA_007657795.1). Classification (NCBI taxonomy): domain Eukaryota; kingdom Metazoa; phylum Mollusca; class Bivalvia; order Myida; family Dreissenidae; genus Dreissena; species Dreissena rostriformis. Next base: position 34,598 of record VMBQ01005857.1, on the reverse strand, counting down.
CATGATGAAATGTATTCTGATTGCACGATATAAATTCATGTTATCGTTCTATGTTTATAGATTCATTTTATCCACTTCTAGCGACTTATTTAACACACTTTAGTCGCAAAACGGTATCATTTTTGGAATCGCTAAAAAAAATATAATATAAGGTAAACGATAAAGAAAATAAACTGTCTGTTCTGGGACCTCTTGGAGAAAAAAGTATTTAACGACACATCATCCAGTATCGACTGTGCTAACTTCAAGTTCAAAATTTATTTGCGAATCGGCATGTATGCATTTGGCAATTAATACTGTATTAAATGTAATTTAATTATGGCCAAGACACTTACATGTACCTTAGGCCAAAAAAACAAAGGTCCGTTTCCGGTCTCCTTGGGAAAAAAAACAGGGTCGGTAGGTAGGGATTTTTTTTTATTTTTATTTTTTTGTCTTTCGGGTACTAGAATGGAGAAATGAACCGAAATAAACGAAAATGAAAAAAAAAATAATAATTTTTGGCGACCCCAATAACAAGTTGAGGGTCGTCGCCGATTCTGGAGACACGGTCGGGCGACCGGAAACGGACCTTTTTTGTTTTGGCCTTAATACAGTTGGATGCATATACAGGTGTATTTTTTCAGTTTTATTAATAAAGTAGTAAATATCTTTATGTGTATCAAAAGGGTCAAGCAGTATCACACATGTTTATATATTTATTTAGCAAGAGCAGCTTGTAGTTAACCGTCCACATCTGATCTACTTGCTCTGATATACATGCATATCAGTGGTACATAAGTCGTATATTAATCGTTTAGAAGGGTCCAAGTGAGAAAAGTTTCCAAAATAGAGTGAACATATATATATAGGGAGAAAGGTGTGTGAACAACCAGATACACAGACATACAGACAGACATACATATTCCCATTTGAGACTGCGGCGTGTGCGCCTAGCTACGGTGCAGAACGAGGCATACATACTATGAAATCCCCATCCCCAAAAAAGGATGGTTCATTCACAGTTATATACCCCGTGCTTACACCGCAACACATCTCGACGTGGGAACAATGTTTAACATAAACAGAATGGACAACTTTACATACATAAACACTTATTTACAAACATGAAACCAAAGTTGTATTAGGGCAGGATCCGATAAGGATTCTAAACTACCCTCACACTATGTTAGAAATACCGAGGAAATCCGTTGGATCTAGAAGACACAGTGAAATTATGAATATGTTTGTTTATAAACAGGGAGATTATTATATTTCACAACAACGTTATTTCCTATTTCCGGGATCTATTAGTAGATACTCGTTCACAGTCGATAATTTATATATAGGGAGAAAGGTGTGTGAACAACCAGATACACAGACATACAGAGAGACATACATATTCACATTTGAGACTGCGGCGTGTGCGCCTAGCTACGGTGCAGAACGAGGCATACATACTATGAAATCCCCATCCCCAAAAAAGGATGGTTCATTCACAGTTATATACCCCGTGCTTACACCGCAACACATCTCGACGTGGGAACAATGTTTAACATACACAGAATGGACAACTTTACATACATAAACACTTATTTACAAACATGAAACCAAAGTTGTATCAGGGCAGGATCCGATAAGGATTCTAAACTTCCCTCACACTATGTTAGAAATACCGAGGAAATCCGTTGGATCTAGAAGATACAGTGAAAATATGAATATGTTTGTTTATTAACAGGGAGATTATTATTATTATATATATCATCATCATCATCATCATCATCATCATCATCATCATGAATATCATGCCTAGATGTCATGAATAGCATGCCTGGATGACATGAATAGCATGCCTGGATGACATGAATAGCATGCCTAGATGACATGAATAGCATGCCTGGATGTCATGAATATCATGTCTAGATGTCATGAATATCATGCCTGGATGACATGAATAGCATGCCTATATGTCATGAATAGCATGCCTAGTTGTCATGAATAGCATGCCTATATGTCATGAATAGCATGCCTAGATGTCATGAATAGCATGCCTGGATGACATGAATAGCATGCCTATATGTCATGAATAGCATGCCTGGATGACATGAATAGCATGCCTAGATGACATGAATAGCATGTCTATATGTCATGAATAGCATGCCTAGAGGTCATGAATAGCATGCCTGGATGACATGAATAGCATGTCTATATGTCATGAATAGCATGCCTAGAGGTCATGAATAGCATGCCTATATGACATGAATAGCATGCCTATATGTCATGAATAGCATGCCTATATCATATAGGCATGCTATTCATGACATATAATATGTCATGAATAGCATGCCTATATGTCATGAATAGCATGCCTAGAGGTCATGAATAGCATGCCTGGATGACATGAATAGCATGCCTATATGTTATGAATATTATGTCTAGAATTTCATGAATAGCATGCCTGGATGTCATGAAAAGCATGCCTGGATATCATGAACAGCATGCCTAGATGTCATAAATAGCATGCCTAGATGTCATGAATATCATGCCTGGATGACATGAATAGCATGCCTGGATGTCATGAATATCATGCCCAGATGTCATGAATACCATGCCTAGTTGTCATGAATATCATGCCTAGATGTCATCAATATCATGCCTAGATGTTATGAATATCAAGCCTAGATGTCATGAATATCGTCCCTAGATGTCATGAATATCATGCCTGAATGTCATGGAAATCATGCCTATATGCCCTGAATATCATGCCTAGAGGTCATGAATATTATGCCTAAATGTCATGAATAGCATGCCTAGATGTCATGAATATCATGCCTGAATGTCATGGAAATCATGCCTATATGTCATGAATATCATGTCTATAGGTCATGAATATTATGCCTAAATGTCATGAATATCATGCCTGGATGTCTTGAATATCATGCCTTAATGTCATGAATATCATGCCTGGATGTCATGAATATCGTGCCTAGATGTCATGAATATCATGCCTAGATGTCATGAATATCATGCCTAGATGTCATGAATATCATGACTAGATGTCATGAATATCATGCCTAGATGTCATGAATATCATGCCTTGATGTCATGAATATCATGTTTCGATGTCATGAATATCATGCTTAGATGTCATGTTCTAAATATCATGCCCTACATGTCATGTCCTAAATATCATGACCCAAATATCATGCCCTTTATATTATACCCTAAATATCATGCCTGGATATCATGAATATCATGAAATTTAAGATGTCATGCCCAAATGTCATGTCCTATATGTCATGCCCTAAATATCCTGACCTAAATATCAATCCCTAGATGTCATGTCCTATATGTCATGCCAAAAATATTATCTAAACATTATGCCCTATATGTCATGCCCTAAATATCATGCCCTAAATGTCATGCCCTAGATATCATGACCTTAATATCATGCCCTTAATATCATGCCCTAGCTGTCATGCCCTAATTATCATGCCCTAAATATCATGCCTAAAAAATCATGCCCTAGATTTCATGACCTAAATATCATTTTCTAAATATCATGCCCTAAATGTCTTACAATAGACATAATGCTCTTCACGCCCTAGATGTGATGCCCTAAATATCATGCTCTAGATGTCATGCCCTTAATATCATGCCCTAAATATCATGCCCAAAATAACATGCCCAAGATGTAATGCCCTAGATTTAATGTCCTAGATTTCATGCCCTAAATATCATGCCCTAACATTATGCCATAAATATCATGCCCTTAGTATAATGACCTAAATATCATGCCCTACATGTCATGCCATAGATATCATGTCCTAAATATCATGCCCTATATGTCGTGGCCTAATTATCATGCCCTAAATATCATACCCTAGATGTTATGTCATAGAAGTCATGCCCTAGATGTCATGCCCTAGGTGTCATGCCCTAAATATCATGCCCTAACATCATGCCCTAAATATCATGCCCTAAATGTCATGTCCTAAATACCATGCCCTCAATATCATGCCCAAGATGTCATGCCCTAGATGTTATTCCCCACACACATGCCCTAAATGTCATGCCCTAAATATTATGCTCTAAATATCATGCCCTAAATGTCATGCCCTAGACATCATGCCATATACATCATGCCCTAAATATCACGCCACAAATACCATGCCCTAAATATCATGCCATAGATACAATGCCCGAAATATCATGCCCTACATGTAATGCCTAGCTTTTATACCCTTAACTTCGTGCAATAGAGGTTATGCACGTAATATACTGCCCTAAATATCAGGCCCTAAATGTCATGCCCTAAATATCATGCCCTAGATGTCATGCTCTTTATATTAAGTTCTAGATGTCATGCCTTGAAAATCATGTTCTCAATAGTATGCCCTAAATATAACCATAGATGTATTGCTTTCAATATTATGCTCTGAATATAATGCCGGTAATATCATGCCCTAAAATATCGTGCGATTGATGTCATGCCCTTAATATCATGCCCTTGATGGTATGCCCTAGATATCATGTCCTATATATTATGCCCTTAATTTAACGCCAAAAATACAAATGCCCAAAATATCATGCCCTAGATGCAATGTTCTAAATATTGCCCAGTTTTCTCAGAACACGACACATATAACGGACAGGGAAGCCCCTGACCAGACTGCGCGAGTGTGCAGGCTATTCTGGAGCTACGCTTGCCACATATGTAATAATGGCATAATACCCATTTTCGAATGACACAGGTCAGTAGGTTAGGGTTTAACAGCAAGATTCAACCTGTGACCCATATTAGTTCAGGCACTAGTCTACTGCTCTGCTAAAATGATTGAATTACTTACCTTTGGCTTATTAAGTCTCAGTGGGCTGTCATATCTGGTTTATACATGCCTTCAGCTGAGGTCCAATGATTGGGGATTCCATCTAGTGCATCAGTCTTGAGAAGATGGAATGATGAGAGAGCCTGAAAAAAACCCATAAAATATACACCAATTTTACTTATTAGAGAAAATTTAGTATCAAATTGTTAAAACACAACATTCGGTCAAAGTAATGGTACTTTTTTCCATCACGGTCAACATATCTAAGAAAAAAATAACTTTGCTAAGAATTAGTTCTAAACTTGTTTATGGATGTTATATGACAATACATTGAAATACCTTTCATCGAACAATGCTATCTGAATGCCATATAGAAACAAGTAGCTGTTTAAAGATAATCTCACCCTATCTTATTTAAAAAGAACACACAATTTTTATAACATTATAATATACCTCTCACAAGTTCGGATCTTAAAATCACCACAGCCCAATGCTGTTGTTCTTGTTTTCCTCACAATTTAACTAATCCGAAGGTTAGGATCTCGCTGGACTAAAAATTAAAATCAAGTCCAAATGTGTCGCGTTCTGAGAAAACTGGACATAATGCATGTGCGTAAAGTGTCGTCCCAGATTAGCCTGTGCAGTCCGCACGGGCTAATAAGGGACGACACTTTCAGCCTAAATTGGATTTTTGCTAAGAAGAGACTTCATTTAAACGAAACATGTCATAAAAGCGGAAAGTGTCGTCCATGATTAGCCTGTGCGGATTACACAGGCTGATCTGGGACGACACTTTACGCACATTCATAATGCCCAGTTTTCTCAGAACACGACTCAAATGTTTCATACATTCAATAATAAATTTTACCCTCTACTATGGCAGTAATTGCCGTGGCGTAGTGGATATGATGTCCGCCTAGCAATCGGGAGGTCACTGGTTCGATCCCCACAGTGGGAGTGTTCTTTAGATCTCCCCCAAAGACACCAAGTACTGGCTCTAGTCCCAGGAAACAGACTCGAGAGTGTTTCCAATAAGCCATTAGGCTTTGATGCAATCAAGCTAAAATAAATAGGTTTGAACTTATTATGGCAGTACTTGTACACGAATGAATTTTGCTTTGAAACTGCTGAACCTTACTCGGTACTTCATTAAATACTTGCATCCTGCAAATGCACATTTACTGAAACTTTAGTCTATAATCCAAGGTACATCAAAATACTGTAAAATCATTTATATAATTTTCAAAAATTGACTTTTTTAAAGACATGCAAAAAGTGGATTTTTGATTTTTTTTTAATTTGCGTCGGTTATTTTCCGATGTTTTTGAGTAGGGTGAAATGTGGACTCATATTGAGAAATTTTCTTATTATTTGCTAGGCAATTAAATTAAATGTAAAATCCTTAATATTTAGTTATGGTTTCGGGTTCTTTGGATCTCTTAGGATGTTGGCAACGTAGAATTATTTGTATACAAATTTCGTCAGTGAATAATTGTCAGACTTGGAATTATGACATTAGCAATGCATCTAGATGTAACCATTATAAGAACTATAAGTCTCTACTTAACAGTGAAAGGTATTTGCAGTTGAAAATTCCGCTAAAATATAAGAAGCCCTTGCCAAGTTTAGGTGCTCCAACCACAAATTAAATAGTGAAGTTGGTAGGCAGTTACGTGTTGCATATAATTTGAGAACATGTAATTTATGTTTTAATGAAAAAAAAAATCTGTTTATGAATGTGAAAATCATGGTTTTTTCATATTTTTTAATATAACGTTGTGGTACAGAATTTCTATATAACTGGTATATAGGTGGAAATACTGTACATTACTTTTATAATCTGATAAGCACAGCAGATAATGATACAATAAATTATGCACGTATGTGTATCATCTTATGAATAAAATTAAACACGTTGATATATTTTATATATAAGATGATGTGTTTGCAACTACAAACAAGTGTTATTTTGTGCGTAAAATACTGTGTTTTTTTTGGGCCAAAGGCCTTTATTTACTTAAAAAACTGAGTCGAGTTTAGTATCCAAGGAATGTATAATGCCAATATGTGTAATTAATCGTTTAATCATATTCGTTTTATCTACCCGTGAATATATGCATAAACATATTTAATTTCAAAAGATTTCACACTTTTTTTACCTGTACAGAGGGGCAGTAGCCTGCGCAGGAAGGGAGCAAAAAACAGAATGGTCCATCATCATGCTATTTCACTCTAGATCTTTCCCCTTTTTTCAAGTCCAAATGCTGAAATGTGAGTGTGATATACAAGATTCCACAAATATGAAATGAACTACAGAATTATATAACATTCACGTAAATCGTTTAAGTCAGCGTCCGTATTTTGTGAGGCGCCCATTTTCCATCCCCAGATTATTAGCTGCTTTCAAAAATGGGACATGATTCCAATTATTTACACACCGATTAGAGTGATCGATTGTGTTTCCCAGCGTAAACATGTCCGTGTGTACGTTTATGAAACAGTAAAGTGTAAAAAAAAATCACAAACTGTGCACATCTCCGCGGTCGTTAATTGTTCTGTAACTCTTATCTCATTTTGCACTATTTCGTACAAGTTTTGTCATTCATTCTCAAAAATAAATCCACATTGTACCGCTTTGCTTATGTTTATTCCTTTCAATCACTGAATCAGCGTTCGATCCGTCTATCAGCGTGCGAGCACGTGTCAATGTTTACACTCACGATTTCCTCGTGCATTTCGTGGCGATTGCGATTCTTACAATACAATAATTTTGCAACTTATTGTGCGGCTCGCTGTTTTGGTATTATTACCGGGCCGTTATTAAATGATTGAATGTATACAATTTAAAAAAAAATGATCGTTTATTAATGCGTTTTATTTATCCATTGACAAGAATAAGAGTTTCAAATGCGTCTGTATAAACATAATGTAATTAATTGAACAGATAAAACCATTAATATGTATAGCAAGCGAGAACACATAGACCGTTGTGTGTGTGCGCGCGCATGCGTGTGTGTGGTTGTATACTGCAAATTGCATAATATTAAATTTCAAACTTGTAAACAAACCAATATTTTGACAAGATCAATGATCATCCAACGGCCAGCCAAATGGACATGCGCGAAAATGACGTAATTATCGGAATCCCATATTTCTTTGTTTAAGAATCTAGTGGAATTTAACATAGAACATTGTACATTGGTTTATTCATTTTGATTGAGTCGTCGATATTCAAGTCTGTTAGTTTAACTAAATACGATATATCATTTCATAAAGAAAAAGAAATCTCGATATTAAAAGAACAAATACGGCATTCATATTTGACATTTTAATAAATCTTTAACTTTTAAAACAAAACGATAACATACACAAGAAATCAAACACAATTTAGTAAAGCAAGTGTAAACAGCACATTACTAATTCTTCAACAAATATAACCAGATGCCATTAAAAGAACAGTTTCGAAGCGCTTCCGACTAGTCGCGACCTATGACGCGGCTTGTCTCCGGCTGCCCAAGATTTGGACTTGACCCGGAAGTGACGTAAATCTTCGGAATGTTCCTTTTCCAACATGGGTGTATAGTTCTGTGGAAAACAGTGGTACGCATGCGCGTTGAAAAATGACTTGTATCAGCCTTCGAGTAAGTACATTTCTGGGAAGTTAAGTCTCGGGTACGAATCGATGTTCATCTCACGATCCAGGGATCTAAGAAAGCGATGCATTTTCGGACCCCGCTCGGACGAGAACTCGCAATGGAAGATGAGCACGTGATTTTTGTCTGATGACGTCACTGTGTCCTCGAGGAATTCCCTGATGACTTGTTTGGTGTACATGTTGACAGCGCCCTCTATATGTCCTCCTTCAAACTCATACGGGTACCTGCAGTCTATGATGGTCACGTGGTCAATATGACCGCCATAAACGCCGCTCCGAACGTCCGACATCGTCGCTGGCGATATTGCGTTCAGGTCCTTGTGCTTCCCGACGACGGTTGGTAGAACGTTGTCACGTGACCCGTCCGCTATGAGACGCGGTTTTGTCGAGAGACGCTCAACGGCGTCGATAACGCTGGCTGTGGACGTTTTCGTTTCCGTAACGTCATTGATGACGTGACCGCAGCTAGATTGGTGAGAACGTAAACGCTTATTTATTGGTATGACGTCATTTGCGTCCAACTTGCGTTTAGCAGACTTGCTTGTTTTCAGTTCGCCAGTACTACAAATCGTTGTTAATTTCATAGGACTATCTTATATAACAGTGTCGACAGTAGAGTCTGGAATTTGTGGAGCCATAATAGGAATATTTGTGTTTCTCTTGAAGTAAGCAATGTGTTTTTGAATCATTCATTATTTCGGGGTTTAAATAATAGCCTATGGTTCAAGTGCTCAGTGAGTGACTTAAGTCTCAGATTGAGTAACGCGCATCAGTCGCCTGATATCGGTGATTAAAGGATGTAAAGATGAGTTATTAATCGCCAATCAACCAATTAGCGGACACGTTGATGTAATGATGGGTGATCAATTGAAGGCAAAGCGGTAGACGTGTTTTGTCGTGTATTCACAGTTTGACATTGAGAAAAAATAATTTCTGGAAAAATGTTGTTAACTTTAATAATCAACAACAAACAAACAAACGGTTTAAAATGTAAGTGTGCTTTCACCATTGAAAACTTCTACAATGTACTAGATTTGTGTTCTGGATTAATATCGGTCAGAACTGCTAAGTTTTATCCGCTTTAATACTGAGAGCTTTGTTGTTAATGGGGATAAAAGCCCATAATATGATATGTATGTATATATGTGTGTAACTCACTTAAAGGAAAGGCAAATTCTAATATTGCTACCATTTAATATTCACACAGAGTGCTCGTGCAATGGTTTTAACGCCCCAGAAACTATTCCGCTTTGAAGAATACACAAGTTTCTGTAGTAGAAGCGATTTTAATCGATTGAAGCGTACCTCACTATGTATATACCTGATTTTTGTGTATGTATTACATTTGTATGTTTAGGTCAGTGTTTTGATAACAATTAATTAATATGTATAAAAAGATATGTTTTAAGCAAAGGCACACAAATCAAACAATAAATTGCACACAATAAATTGTAACAATTACTTTAATCATCTTCGTCAGCATTTCTTTTATTTTTTACACATGTGTTGCACAATTTCCTCGTGCTTTGCGGATATCGATCGAACCAAAAAAACGGTCTCTGACCATACACGAGCCACTACATCTACATCTACATCATTCGTCGGCGCAATCACACTTGATTACTACTTATACTGTGCACGATGAACTCGTGAAAATGCAGATTGGTCGCAAACCATGATTTTTACCGTTTCTACATAACCAATGCATGAAATAATCGCTATATATTTCGACGATAAAAGAATTACCAAGTGTGAGATTGAGCGCTCTAAACCCGGTTTAAACCCCCAGTGCTTAGCATTGACCTTTCCAAGGCGGTGGCCCCAGCTTCATTCTACTATGTGTGTATGTTGTTTCGTATTGTGCCGTACTGTTTTGGCAATTGGTCACTTGCCATAAATAAAGGATCACAAACGTGTGTATAATAGGAATGCAATACTGCTGGAGCAACTGGAGTTTCACTTCTTTATATTGGAAAATAATTTTATTTTAACCGTAATGTTCATGTTGTAGATGCATATCATTTCATAAATACTTTTCGACTGATAGTTGTTTATCGGAAATACAAGTCTCATGAATATAGCAATGTGTCCAACTATGCTCTATAACTCTGCCAAAGACTGCTGATGAGTTAGTTTGTTAGGCCGAAAACGATATGTTCATACCTATGAATGACTATAATACGTATCTCTCCTAGATTTGAACGAAAACTCAAGTAAGAAAGCTGAATACCAATAGGTATGAAACTGTTTTATATTGGTATTCTATACATAGTTATAGGTCGTGGTCAATGAATGTCTATAATGACCCTGAGAATACATATGTGCAATTTTTATTTCAATATTTTAAGTAGTTAACGCGAAGTTTTTAAGTACAAAAAGGGCATAATTCGGCCAAATTGCTTGTCAGAGTTATGGAACTTGGTAAATGACCTAACGCAGACCCAAAACACTAAATATACGTCAGACTATTTGGCGAAGAATGGAGCTAAAAACGGATAAAACGGAGTGAACTCTTCTCGTAGGACAAAAGTCCTACACTGGATTACAACACTTAAGTTCATTCTTTCAGCTCTCAAAAGGGGATCAAATATAACACAAACTGTATAATTTGTATAATATAATTTTCTGTTATTTCATCATGATAAATAAATTCAATGTACATAATAAACTAAAATACATATAATAATATGTGGCGTGTTCTGAGAAAACTGGGCAAAATGCTTGTGCGTAAAGTTTCATCCCAGATTAGCCTGTGCAGTCCCTGTGCAGTCCGCACAGGCTTATCCGGGACGACACTTTCCGCCTAAACAGGATTTTCGCTAAGAAGAGACATCATTTAAACGAAAAATTCCATGAAAGCGGAAATTGTCGTCCCTGATAAGCCTGTGCGGACTGCACAGGCTAATCTGGGATGACAATTTACGCACAAGCATTTTGCCCAGTTTTCTCAGAACACCCCACATATAGTTATAACTTATTGAACTGCATTCATGCTTTGTTCCAATTTACGTTTAAAAGAATTATTAAGCCATTGCATTCACTGACAAGACTTTACCAATGAGCCTCGCTCTAGGAAAACGGGGCTTAATGCATGTGCGTAGAGTCGTTCCAGATTAGCCTTTGCAGTCCGCACAGGCTAATCAGGGACGACACTTTCTGTCTTAAGTTAATTTGCTAAGAAGAGAATTGTTTTAAACGAAAAATACTATAAAAGTGTCGTCCCTTAAAAGCCTGTGTGAACTGCAAAGGCTAATCTGGAACGACACTTTTTTCCCGTTTTCCCAGAGCAAGTCTCAAACATTAACGAAACAAAACAAAAAATATCCAAAACAATATTTTTAATTTGTTAAAGAAAAAATCTTGATAATAAGATGTGAATAAAACAAGAAACACAAATATTTTATAATAATTAAAAAACAAGGGACAAAATTGTCACAAAACCAGGTTTTCAATAAAAAAAAATGTCTGATAAAGGGAGACAACTGCAACTCAAAATGTGCATTGCTACTGATTGTTCATCATAATTACCCCCCTTGTTTCAAAATCAATCTGTTTTTCAACCCCGTGACCTAGTTTCTGAACCAGCATGACCCATATTCGAACTTGACCTAGATATTGTCTAGATACAACTTCTGACCAAGTTTGGTAAAGATCGGATGAAAACTTTTTTCTTTTTTTTTATGGCTCATTTATGGTCATTTTTGACCTTTGAACTCAAAGTGTGACCTTGACCTTGGAGATATCGACGTAATTATTTCGCGCGACACACCGTCCAATGATGGTGAACAAATGTGCCAAATGATTTTAAAATCTGACAATGAACGACATAGTTATGGCCCGGACAAGCTTGTTCCGCCCGCCCGCCAGCCAGCAAGCCAGCCCGCCCGCCAGCCAGCCCGCCCGCATTCGCCAATCTAATAACCAGTTTTTTCCTTTGGAAAACCTGGTTAAAAAAACAGAACTACATGAACTTCAGATTTCTTTAAGAACTTATCTCGTACCTTTAAAATTTGCGCAAGACAATAATTGTGTTTACGTAAACGATAATATTGAACACAATTTGTACTTATAATTATCACAGAGTAAAATCACTAAATCACAGATACATAGTGGCGTGTGACCTCAACACATAGTGGCTAGAGTCCTTGACAACGATTTCCATGGTAACCTCGCTTCACCTTGCCTGAGGGAGGATATTGCTGAGGTAGCGAGTATTCGCTATACTGACCAAAATAGTCGAGGGCCCGCACTTTGTAGAAGCCCATGACTTGGCTGTCTGGGGAAAAACCTGTGATAGGAGCCAAACTGTTGTATGTGATAAACAATCGAGCCTTGTTCTGGGAAAACTGGGCTTAATGCATGTGCGTAAAGTGTCGTCCCAGCATAGCCTGCGCAGTCCGCACAGTCTCGACAATTTCCGCTTTTATGGAATTTTTCGTTTAATTTAGGTCTCTTCTAAACGAAAATCCATTGTTAGCGAAAGTATCGTCCCTGATAAGCCTGTGCAGACAGCACAGGCTAATTTGGGATGACACTTTACACATATGCATTTATCCCAGTTTTCCATAACTTGGCTGTCTTGGGAATGGCCTGTGAAAAAAGCAAACATTTCAGAGAGTTGAATGTGAAACTGTTGTAAGTGATTAATATTCCTATATGAGATGCAATAGTTGTGCACTGAATCCTATTAGTTTAATGAGTGAAAATTACATGTTCCACATTTGGACTTTGAGAAGAAAACAATGAAACAGTTTCGTTATCTAAGCATCTGTTATTATTGCGAAAATTGATTTTGTTGATATAATATTCAATATGTATAATGTACATTTCCCTTTGATTACTCGCACAACCTTTTGAATAAAAAATGCAGTATGTAATGTCCGCAGCTTGAACAAGTTTTCCTCAAAATACAACATCTTTTTATTGTCATTAAAGAAGTGTAGCAAATTGTTATTAAACCGTGGCTTATTGTATGTGGTAAATCTTTGCTAATTCTTGTGAACTGTTGCTCTCCAAGTAATGACCTCAGGGAAATAGTTCAAAATATACATCCCTCTACTTCAAGAAAATACTGTTCCAAAATGTCAATGAACCGTTTATTCTTATACTAAACAAACCTTGCAAAGTTGTAGGTTGGTATACGAAGGACGTAGAATATGCTAAACCATAGCCAGGATCAATGGTGGTGTAGTTTGTATCATCTACGGAGTAGGCAACTTCATAATTCAATATGCACCTACAAATATCAAAATTTGAGCTTTGCTCTTGGAAAACCGGGCTTAATGTATGCGCGAAAAGTGTCATCCTAGATTAGCCTGTGCAGTCCGAAAGGTCTAATCAGTGACAACACTTTTTCCGCCTAATCTGAATTTTCTTTTACAAAGATTTTGTTTAAACAAAAAATTCCATAAAGGCAGAAAGTGTTGTTCCTGGTTAGTCTGTGCATTCTACACAGGCTAATCTGGAATGACACTTTACACACAAGCATTAATCCCGTTTTCAGAGAGCAAAGCTCAAATATCTTATTTATAAATATACCACGTTGAGATTCAGTACAGTCGTTTACAGTTCTCTCTATAAAATATAAAATCCGGTCTAGGCGGAAAGTGTCCTCCCTGATTAGCCTCTGCGGACCCCACAGGCTAATCTGGGTAGACAATTTATGTACATGCATTAAGCCCAGATTTCACAGAACGCGGCTTTAAAGATCTGCCCAAGTACTGATTCTTCCCAGGAAAAAGACTCAAACACGCCTTAACAAAGCAAAGTTTTTCAATACCATCAAGGCAAAAAAGGTTTAAACCAAATTAACAGATGCCATATGCAGATAAGTACATTTACATGTATTTTTTAGGTCGTCGTCTTCATTCAATTTTTACAAGTAATTTGTATTTTACTTTTTGACATGAGAATCTCCATGCTCATCAAAATAAAGTAATACTACAACATAACATGAACATCATTCTGAGAAAACTGGTCATAATGCATGTGCATATATTGTCGTCCATGATTAGCCTGTGCAGTCTGCTTATCAGGGACTACACTTTCCACCTAATGGATTTTTGTGCAGAAGAGACTTCCTTTAAAAGAAAATCCAGTTTAGGCGGAAAATGTGATCCCTGATTAGCTTGTGGGAACTGCTCATGCTTATCGGGGACAACCCTTTAATCACATACATTAAGCCCAGTTTTTCTAGAACGAGGCTCATATTATACTCTGAAGCAGACGATTACCGGTAGTCAAGATTTGAGAGGAAGAGAGTGTACCTTGAAGCAGACGATTACCGGTAGTCATGATTTGAGAGGAAGAGAGTGTACCTTGAATTTAAGCACTTGTCGGACCAAGTTAGCAATATCTGTCCACTGGTTATATTCATAATGTTCACATTGTTGGGCTGAAATGCAGTACAATTTTGTTAATGATGTCATTATACATGTAATAGCAGCGTTTTGGGAAAACGTGGTGTAATGCATGTGGGTCAAGTGTCGTCCCAGAGTAGCAAGTGCAGTCCGCACAGGCTTATCAGGAACAACACTTTGCTTGAATGGTATTTTTCGTTTAAAGGAAGTCCATTCTTAGCGAAAAACCACATTTGGCAGAAAGCACAAGCTAAATCTGGGATGTCACTTTAGGAACATGCAGCAAGCTCAGTTATCGCAGAACGCGGCCCATATTATAATATTATATTATATAGTGATTTTATGCGGACTTTTCTTGTTAATGATCGCATTATTGAGATTGCAAACACTGTTTTTGGTTTCATTTGTATTTGTCACATCAAACAGCGGGCAAGTTTATGTCTTAGAATGGGTAGATTTTTTTAATGTAACATGGACCTTTGTTTTGTCTGCCTTAAAAGAGATCTAAGATCTTTGAGATATCTGAAGTTTGACATTTCAAAACAACATTGTCATTGCACAATATTTACAAATGAGCCTTACTCTGGAAAACAGGCTTAAAGCATGTGTGTAAAGTGTAGTCCCCTATTAGGCTGTTCAGTCTGAACATGCTAATCAGGGACGACACTTTCTGTTTGTATGGAATTTTTCGTTTAAAGAAGGGTTCTTCAAAACCAAAATCTACTTTAGGCGGAAAGTGTCGTCCCTGATTAGACTTTGCAGACTGCACAAGCTCATCTGGGACAACAGATGCTCTAAGCCCCGTTTTCCAAGAGTGACACTTATTTAATTGGTTTTCATAGTACCTGATCAGGAGGTGCATCCGGTTTGGAGCAGACGTGTACGACTACGACTGCTGGCTCTTGGATGAAGAACTTCCCTGTAAACTGATTGCCAGGCTTAATTGGCTGGTTGAATATTGGAGGCGAGTTCTGAAAGGTTCACAAATGGAACACTTAAAAGACTTATCAAAATAACCTTATGCCTGATTATTCTACAACTGATTAGCCTATGTCTGATAAACCTATAACTGACATGCCTACATCTGATAAGCCTATGCCTGATAATTCTACGACTGATAAGCCTATGCCTGATAATTCTACGACTGATAAGCCTTTGTCTGTTTACCCAATGCCTGATAAGCCTATGACCAATAAGCCTATGACCAATAAGCCTATGACCAATACGCCCCAGCCTGATAAGAATTCCACTAATAACTAAACCTGGTAATCTGTTATCTGATAAGCCTACTCCTGATAAGCCTTGACGATAAACCAATGCCTGATAAGCCTTTTAACGATAAGCCTATACCTGATAACCCTCTATAATAAGCCTATGACAAATGAGCTTATGGATGATAAGAATAGAATCAGCCTATATCGGTCATTATCTGATAATGTTATACATTATTTTTGCTATGCTATGAACTTATCAGCCTATATCGGTCATTATCTATAGAACTTATCAGCCTATATCGGTCATTATCTATAGAACTTATCAGCCTATATCGGTCATTATCTATAGAACTTATCAGCCTATATCGGTCATTATCTATAGAACTTATCAGCCTATATCGGTCATTATCTATAGAACTTATCAGCCTATATCGGTCATTATCTATAGAACTTATCAGCCTATATCGGTCATTATCTATAGAACTTATCAGCCTATATCGGTCATTATCTATAGAACTTATCAGCCTATATCGGTCATTATCTATAGAACTTATCAGCCTATATCGGTCATTATCTGATAATGTTATACATTATTTTTGATAATGCTATGAATGATAAGCCTACAACAGAAACAAGCAAATTCATATTTATTATATTTGAGCATCGCTCTGGAAAAACGGGGTTAAATGCATTAGGCGTAAAGTGTCGTCTCAAATTAGCCTGTGCAATCTGCTAAGGCTAATCAGGGACGAAACTTTCCGCCTAATCTGGACTTTTGCTGAGAAGAAACTTAATGGTAACAAAAAATTCCATAAAAGTGGAAGAAAGAGTCATCCCTGATCAGCCTGGGCAGACTGCACAGGCTTATCTGGGGTGACACTTTACGCATATATGCATTAAGGCCCGTTTTCCCAGATTGCGGCTCTCATATTTTCTAATGTCAATTAGAGCCTACCGAGATGGCTCTCATCTGGTGCTGCAGTTCCAGGCTGGGGTAGGGAGGTCTGCCAGCATCCACCCACAGCTTGTAGGAGTTACCCACAGTGTTGCACAGCCACCAGCCCGTCATCCGTAACTCTGAGGGGAGAAATATGAGCCTCGCTATGGGAATATGGGGCTAAAGCAAGTGCGTAAAGTGTTGTCCCAAATTAGCCTGTGCAGTCCGCACAGGCTAATAAAGGAGGACACTTTCCGCTTTTATGATTTTTCCCGTTTAAGGAAAGTCTCTTCTAAACAAAAATCGAGTCTAGGAAAAAAGGGTCGTCCCTGATTAGCAGACTGCACATGCTAATCCAGAACAACACACAAGGCACATGCATTAAGCAGCATTTTTCCGCAGCGTGGCTAATATGTAAAATAACCTATCTTCAATAATGCAAAAGTTATGACCAATGTTAAAGTTTTCGGACGGACGGACAGACTGACGGACAGTTCAACTGCTATATGCCACCCTACTGGGGG
>VMBQ01005857.1:0-15660 GCA_007657795.1 Dreissena rostriformis | reverse complement strand
TGAAAAAAGAATGCGCATGGAGATGTGTTGTCCATATACACGTGCATACCAAATATGAAAGAAATAATTGAAGGGACACAGTAGTTATGAGCCTTTATCGAATCGCGGTCGCAGATTTCGAAACCTGAACACTGACCTCAAGTTCAAGGTCACAGGGGTTAAAAATTGAATGCGCAAGGATAGGTGTTGTCAAGATACACATGCATACCAAATATGAAAGCAATATCTGAAGGGACACAGTAGTTATGAGCCTTTTTCGAATCGCGGTCGCAGATTTCGAAACCTGAACGCTGACCTCAAGTTCAAGGTCACAGGGGTCAACATTTTTATGCGCATGTAAAGGTGTTGTCCAGATACACATTCATACCAAATATGAAAGCAATATCTGAATGGATACAGTAGTTATGAGCCTTTTTCGAATCGCGGTCGCAGATTTTGAAACCTAAATGCTGACCTCAAGTTCAAGGTCACAGGGGTCAAAAAATTTATGCGCTTGGAAATGTGTTGTCCAGATACACATGCATACCAAATATGAAAGCAATATTTGAAGGGACACAGAAGTTATGAGCCTTTTTCGAAAAGTGTGACGCCGCCGCAGATGACGCCGCAGACGACGCCGCGGCCGACGAAGTAACACCTATATGTCCCCTGACCATAGTCAGGCGACACAATAAATGTTGACGGTGCACGATGCACGACGGACGACAGACAAAAGGTGGTCACAATAGCTCACCATGAGCACGTTGTGCTCAGGTGAGCTAAAAATGAATTCATTTATGAGTAATCATAGCTTGAAATTGTTACAATTATAAAGCATTACAATTGGAAACAATTGAATACTTTGGAGTGGTTCTCAAGTGTTTTTGTCAAAATTTGTGTCCACATGTGGATTGCTTACATAACTGAACCAAGTACTGTCACTATTATAGAGTTAACAAATGTAAGGTCGCAGTGGCGTAGTGGACATGGTGTCCGCCTAGCGACCGGGAGGTCACAGGTTCGAACCCCACTTGGAGCGTTCTTTAGATCTCCCCCAAAGACACCAAGTACTGGTTCTAGTCCCAGGAAACGGATTCGAGAGCCTTTCAAATAAGTAGTAAGTTCTTTAAATGCAATCAAGCTAAAATAAATAGGTTTAAACTAACAAATGTAAAGTAAACATGTCAGAGCTTTGAAGCTGTTTACTGGTAATTAAATAAAAATCTGTATTAGACATTGACATACCTTGAGAGGCCAAACTAGGGGGTTCAATGTCCATCGATAGGTAGACATATGCCTTATCTGTCTGGGGACCTGTGTCATTGCTCATGTACATCAGGACTGTTTAATAAATCTGTCCCGACATTGACATACCTTGAGAGGCCCAGCTTGGGGGTTCAATGTCCATGGAGAGGTAAACGTATGCCTTATCCGCCTGGGGACCTGTGTCATTGCTCATGTACATCAGGACAGTAGTCTGCCAGCTTAAGTAATAAAACAGCATGTTTTCAAGAAATAAAACATATGAGCCACGTTCTAGGAAAACGTGGCTTTTTGCAAAAGCTTATTAGGACGACACTCTCCGCCTAGATATTAATGCGTTTAAAAGAGACTTCCTTTAAACAAAAAATTCCATAAATGCAGAAAGTGTCATTCACTAAGCCCCGTTATCCTATAGTGCAGCTCACGTTATTTTTTTTTATTCAGTTTTTAAACTTAAGAGTTCAGGGCCACTATTCACAAAGCACCTTAGACAAATTTAAACTTGAGAGTTCAGGGCCACTATTCACAAATCACATTGAGAGTTAATGGCCACTATTCACAAAGCACCTTAGAAAAATTTAAACTTGAGAGTTCAGGGCCACTATTCACAAAGCAACTTGAGAGTTCAGGGCCACTATTACAAAGCACCTTGAGAGTTCAGAGCCACTATTCACAAAGCACCTTGAGAGTTCAGGGCCACTATTCACAGAACCTTGAGAGTTCAGAGCCACTATTCACAAAGCAACTTGAGAGTTCAGGGCCACTATTCACAGAACCCTGAGAGTTCAGGGCCACTATTCATAAAGCACCTTGAGAGTTCAGGGCCACTATTCATAAAGCATCTTGAGAGTTCAGGGCCACTATTCACAAAGCACCTTGAGCGTTCAGGGCCACTATTCACAAAGCATCTAGAGCGTTCAGGGCCACTATTCACAAAGCACCTTGAGAGTTCAGGGCCCCTATTCACAAAGCATCTTGTGAGTTCAGGGCCACTATTCACAAAGCATCTTGTGAGTTCAGGGCCACTATTCACAAAGCATCTTGAGAGTTCAGGAGACAAATTTAAACTTGTGTTGTACTTTAGCTTATTTTCATTATGAAATTTAATGTTTTCTGCTTACAAAAGAATAAAATATTATTAATTTAAGCAAGTTTTACTTGTTTTAAACATGGTGTTCATAAAAGATCTCCCTAAAAAACTTGGCGAATACGGGCCCTGATGCTTAGGAACCCAAAACCTTCAAGGCATAACCAAAATTGTTTAATCTATATGCATTATTGGAGCAAACAACACATGTTGAAAAATCTATAAATAACAATAATTCAAAAAGTTAACACACATATTCTATCATTTGATAAAATATTTGATAAAATATTATTCGCAATATAGGAGAACTTTAGTGGACTACATATTTTTGTGCTCATATTTTTTAGAAGGCTATGATCTTTATTGCACAATATGAGTATTGCATGTGCATAAAGTGTCATCCCAGATTAGACTGTGCAGTCCGCTCAGGCTGATCAGCGAAGATACTTTCCACCTAAACTGGATTTTTGCTACGAAGAGACTTCCTTTAAAAATACAATAAAAGCAGAAAGTATTGACCCTGATTTTCATGTTTAAACTGCACCGGTTTATCTTGGACGACACTTTACGCACATGCATTTAGCCCTGTTTTCCCAGAGCACAGCTCATTAATGTTACTATTCTAAATGAGTAGTTTTACTAACACTAATGTTGTTCTTTGTCCATAGCAAGATCAGCTAGTATCATCAATTAAAACATGGTCATTTCAGCTCATTACTGTTACTATTCTAAATGAGTAGTTTTACTAACACTAATGTTGTTCTTTGTCCATAGCAAGATCAGCTAGTATCATCAATTAAAACATGGTCATTTCAGCTCATTACTGTTACTATTCTAAATGAGTAGTTTTACTAACACTAATGTTGTTCTTTGTCCATAGCAAGATCAGCTAGTATCATCAATTAAAACATGGTCATTTCAGCTCATTACTGTTACTATTCTAAATGAGTAGTTTTACTAACACTAATGTTGTTCTTTGTCCATAGCAAGATCAGCTAGTATCATCAATTAAAACATGGTCATTTCAGCTCATTACTGTTACTATTCTAAATGAGTAGTTTTACTAACACTAATGTTGTTCTTTGTCCATAGCAAGATCAGCTAGTATCATCAATTAAAACATGGTCATTTCAGCTCATTACTGTTACTATTCTAAATGAGTAGTTTTACTAACACTAATGTTGTTCTTTGTCCATAGCAAGATCAGCTAGTATCATCAATTAAAACATGGTCATTTCAGCTCATTACTGTTACTATTCTAAATGAGTAGTTTTACTAACACTAATGTTGTTCTTTGTCCATAGCAAGATCAGCTAGTATCATCAATTAAAACATGGTCATTTCAGCTCATTACTGTTACTATTCTAAATGAGTAGTTTTACTAACACTAATGTTGTTCTTTGTCCATAGCAAGATCAG
The DNA here is from genome assembly GCA_007657795.1 of Dreissena rostriformis. Taxonomy (NCBI): domain Eukaryota; kingdom Metazoa; phylum Mollusca; class Bivalvia; order Myida; family Dreissenidae; genus Dreissena; species Dreissena rostriformis. The sequence continues at coordinate 11,912 of VMBQ01005857.1, read as the reverse complement.
CTAGTATCATCAATTAAAACATGGTCATTTCAGCTCATTACTGTTACTATTCTAAATGAGTAGTTTTACTAACACTAATGTTGTTCTTTGTCCATAGCAAGATCAGCTAGTATCATCAATTAAAACATGGTCATTTCAGCTCATTACTGTTACTATTCTAAATGAGTAGTTTTACTAACACTAATGTTGTTCTTTGTCCATAGCAAGATCAGCTAGTATCATCAATTAAAACATGGTCATTTCAGCTCATTACTGTTACTATTCTAAATGAGTAGTTTTACTAACACTAATGTTGTTCTTTGTCCATAGCAAGATCAGCTAGTATCATCAATTAAAACATGGTCATTTCAGCTCATTACTGTTACTATTCTAAATGAGTAGTTTTACTAACACTAATGTTGTTCTTTGTCCATAGCAAGATCAGCTAGTATCATCAATTAAAACATGGTCATTTCAGCTCATTACTGTTACTATTCTAAATGAGTAGTTTTACTAACACTAATGTTGTTCTTTGTCCATAGCAAGATCAGCTAGTATCATCAATTAAAACATGGTCATTTCAGCTCATTACTGTTACTATTCTAAATGAGTAGTTTTACTAACACTAATGTTGTTCTTTGTCCATAGCAAGATCAGCTAGTATCATCAATTAAAACATGGTCATTTCAGCTCATTACTGTTACTATTCTAAATGAGTAGTTTTACTAACACTAATGTTGTTCTTTGTCCATAGCAAGATCAGCTAGTATCATCAATTAAAACATGGTCATTTCAGCTCATTACTGTTACTATTCTAAATGAGTAGTTTTACTAACACTAATGTTGTTCTTTGTCCATAGCAAGATCAGCTAGTATCATCAATTAAAACATGGTCATTTCAGCTCATTACTGTTACTATTCTAAATGAGTAGTTTTACTAACACTAATGTTGTTCTTTGTCCATAGCAAGATCAGCTAGTATCATCAATTAAAACATGGTCATTTCAGCTCATTAATGTTAGATTGCTAGTCATGCATCAAGTGGTTCTTCAAGAATTCTTGATTTGAAATTTGACTTCAACTTCAAAACATGCCCAATTGTAATAACTGACACACTTTGACATATATTTATATTTATAAAATCTTGGAGAAAGAAAAAGCTCAAATGCTTTACTGACTGCAAAACTTTCCTACTTTGTGACGTAATTATTTACTTTTGTAAAGTTAAATTTTATCTTTTTTTTAAAGCCAGTCTTATTATATTAAACTACTTACGACAATTTTAAGTTACAAAGCAAGTTCTGTGATTAACTACATTCAGTACTTCTATTCATTTCCTTTCAATTTTTCAACCTTTACTTAAGTGGCATTTTGAACATAAATATCCATTTTCTGTGAATATTCAGCCTTAACTTAAATGAGTCCTGAGATCTTTGTTAAGACTGAGCCCAGGTACCTGTCAGCGGTGTGGTTAGTGGCAGGGATGTGTGTGCTTGCCAGGACACCCAGTGGAGTGTTCAAGTCTTCGCCATCTGTGTCTGAAGAGGTAAAAAAGTAAAATAATAACAACTGAACTTCATTATCCCGACCTCGCTTAGGTCAAAGTTTTTGGATATGTAATTTCAGAAAACGATTCCTGAATTTTTTTTTACTTAATAATAAAATAACTCTGATGTTTTTGTTTCTTAATAATAAAACAAGTGATGTGCTTGTCAAACACTATGCCCCCTTTTGAGCGATTTTGACCCATATATTTGACCCTTGACCTTGAAGGATGACCTTGACCTTTCACCACTCAAAATGTGCAGCTCCATGAGATACACATGCATGCCAAATATCAAGTTGCTATCATCAATATTGCAAAAGTTATGACCAAACTTTAACCTAGGTTAAATTTTTGGGACAGACACATACAATGACAGACAGGACAAAAACAATATCCCCATTTTCTTCGAAGAAGGGGGCATAATAACTAGAAATGTGTCAAAGGCACTGGTACTCTCACAACACATGATTGCGCACAGACAACTCCACTATATATTCTAGAGAGGACAAGAAGACCAAGGGCCAAAACTGGCTGCAGTCAAGCTTTCCCTCCATAACAATCAATTACACATTTAGCTGTGAAAGTTAAAGCAAAAGCCACAAAGCTGTTACAGGAGTTGAACGCACACAATTTTTAAACTATACAATTGGTATACATACAGAGGACGGAAAAGTGCAATGCTTCAAGTCTCCCACTCTGTGGTTGCATAAGTTTGTTGAAGATTTCACTTGAAGTCTCAGTCATGTAATAGTGTTATTCACAACACATATTTCCCACTTAGTTCCATCCAAGTCCAAAGTGTTGACACCTGTGTCAATACCTACTGAATCAACACCAACCCTGTGACACATTGCACCATTTAGACACCTTTTTGTGTGAAATTTCATTCTTAAATATAGAATCAAAATGTTATATGAGTCCCGTTCTGGGAGAATTGGGCTTCATGCATGTGCGTAAAGTGTTGTCTCAGATAAGCCTGCTCAGTTTGCACAGGTTAATCAGGGATGAAACTTTCTGCTTTTAATGATTTTTTTATAAAAGGAAGTCTCTTCTAAACAAAAATCCAGTCTTGGCGGAAAACTGATTAGCCTTTGTGAACTGGGCAGGCTTATCTGGAATAACACTTTACGCACATGCGTTTAGCCCTGTTTTCTCACAATACAGCTCACATATTTGTTTCCATAACTGTATTTCCAAAGCACTCCAACCATGTAAGATACTTATAAATATTTTTATATCCTATCTTCAAAAAAAAAGTTCTCTCATTCAATACTGCAGATGACACTTACACGTAATGGCCGACTGCACCTCGGTCTCTCCTAACATCGACAGCAAAGCCATCACATTGTAGACTGGTTTCTGAAAAAAGTGTGTGTGCGGTGGACTGGTATTGTTCATTTGGAACCGTGCCAACAGTGTCCGCTGCGTGTACTGGTGAGGGAACCAACTTAGGAACGCATTGTCGTTGCTAAGCAACTGGTAGTTGTGTATTCTTGGTTTTGGGTTCGAAATAAAGGCTTTTTGATGCTGGAATATCACCTGTTGTAAAAAAAGAAAGAAAGAATGTTCTGTAAGCATCACAGTTTGAAAAAAGTTTAATAAAAAACCAGCATGACACGTTCCATATTTCAAATAATGCTATTTAAAAAAATCATTTTTGGTGTATTTTTCTTTGAATATAAGACCCAAAGTTGTCACTTGTCTCAAACATATACCAATATAAATTTATTTTATGCTAGTCCTACCCTTTCTATACAAATGTAGCAATTGGACAAAACTGCACACTTTATGAAAAGAAAACAGTTTTTTCTTATGATCTACCAAATATTTCTGCACATGCCACTATATATGTATACATATTTTTTTTATTTTTTTTTACTATTCTCTACTAATTTGTTAAAACTTTTTGCAGTGTTTATTGGACATTTTCACCATGTAAAGTTTGCTGAGTAAATATCATTTTGGAATATCATTTACATCAGACAACAAGGTAATCAATTAACACCAGATTTAGGCTTGCAAAACCAAATACCAATATAATGCATTTTTAAAATGTAAAACAGATCATTACCTTGGTAACAATGGCAGCGTACGTAGAGTCAGCCCGCCATTCTTCATCTTGTGACCACCCAACCATGGGATCTGCCTCACTAAAAAACAAAAGGGCTACACTAGATATTGTCAAGATAAACCTTCTGACATAGCTTCATTAAGATAAAATCATAAATGTGGTCTCTAGAGTGGTAACAAGGTTTTTCTAAGAATTGAACTTGGGTTCCAGATTCAAATTCTGTCTAGAGTCATAAATCTGGCCTCTTCAGAGATAACACAGTTTTTCTAAGATCTGACCCCTTGTGACCTACATTTGAATTCAGCCCAAATATTGTTAACATACACATTTTGTACACAGTATCGTCAAGAATGAGTCATTAATGAGGCCTCTACGATGATAAAAATGTTTTTTTAAAGATGTTACCTGGTGACTCAGTTTTTGGATGCACATGACAAAAGTTTCGAAATCAGCCTAGATATAGTCAATTAACACATTCTGACAAGTTTCATGGACATGTAGCTTCTAGAGTGGAAAACAAGGTATATCAGAATCAGAAAGTGGACACAAGTGAATCAGATTCAAACTCAGCCCAAATATTTTCAAGATAAAAGTTCAGCAAGATTGGATAAAAATAAATCTATTATGCATTAACGAGCTTTTTTTCACAAAAATGACTAATACTCCCCCCCTCTCTGTTTATCAACTATGTTCAAGGGGAAATAAGTCAAGAATGTTTTGATCACTGGGGATGAAAACAATTGTCTTGCATAACTTCCCTTTATGTTGTCATATGTGGCGCGTTCTGAGAAAACTGGGCAAAATGCTTGTGCGTAAATTGTCATCCCAGATTAGCCTGTGCAGTCCGCACAGGCTAATCAGGGATGACAATTTCTGCTTTTATGGAATTTTTCGTTTAAATGATGTCTCTTCTTAGCGAAAATCCAGTTTAGGTGGAAAGTGTGGTCCCTGATTAGCCTGTGCGGACTGCACAGGCTAATCTGGGATGACACTTTACGCACATGCATTTTGCCCAGTTTTCTCAGAACACGCCACATATAGTTTAAGTTTCAATATAATGGCTTGCTGTAGTTTGCTCCACAAACTTGTAACATATTATGCAGACAAACTGACCCATTGACAAAGTGACAAACAGAAGGACTCAAAGGCATCCCCTCCCCGCAAGGGTATGAAACCAGCGCTCAATATGCAGTATTTAGTATTGGTGTGAAATATACAGGTCTGGCATACCTCATAAGTAAACGATGTTATACATAAAACAGCTCAATTTTTATCTTTTACCAAAGACCTTTCAGATAAGTTTCAGTGTATCTTACCAGCATTGTTATCTATGCCACAAAATCCCTCAGAATGTAAATTTGAAGTTGTTTACCCTATTTATAGGCAGCATGTATTTTTGTGAGATTTGTTGAGCATGCTCTTTTTATAAGAGATGAGAAAATCATGTGAAATGTAAATTTGGTAGAAATTGCATACCATATGATTTTTATTTATCTTAAGTGTAGAGATACAACTTTCAAAAGAGATTGGACTTGCAACAGCATAACTAAAGGAAGCAACCAACAAAAGCAGACTCAATGAATGAAATTTAGGCCAAAACATAACTGGATGTCAGACAACAAGACCCTACAAGCTTAAATACCTGACCCAAAAATCAAAATCCATATTTGTCCCATTTCAGATAATCCTCCCTCTCCTCCCAAGAGACCGGCATACCAATTCAGGGCCCGTATTCACTAACCTACTTTTAGACTTGAGTATAAAGAATAGACTCAGAGCCTATAAATTTTACTTCAGAGTTTTAATAAATGCAGGCTAATCAATGGTGCATATGTCATAGCACACTGCTCTATATGAAGCAGGCCTTTTTCTGTCTATTTGGGGTAAAAGTACCTAGCAAAATGGGGATTTTTCGAGTCGTGAAATCTTCCAAATGGGGAAGAATTTTCATCAACAAAAGCATTATTTGGGCAGGGGGTTGTACAGCCATTTTGGATAAAAATGATATAAATTATGGTTATATATTTTGTAGGTTGTTTTTTTTTGGGGGGGGGATTTTTATTGAGAATTGGGGAAAAACTATTCATATTTGGCATGGGAATAGGTCCGACTATCGGACCCGTGAGATAGGCAGAAAAAGGCCTGTGAAGAATGATGAAATTTGAAGTGTCAAATGTGAAGTTTGACTCAACAATGAAGAATATTTAGAACGTTACAATTTTAAGAATATTCTTTATTCTTAGAGGTTAGTCAAAGACTTGGTTTGTGAATACAAGGCCAGATGATGGTAGGTCAAAGTGTTCTCAAGATATGGTACAAACAGATGATGGTAGGTCAAAGCGATCTCAAGATATGGTACAAACAGATGATGGTAGGTCAAAGCGTTCTCAAGATATGGTACAAACAGATGATGGTAGGTCAAAGCGTTCTCAAGATATGGTACAAACAGATGATGGTAGGTNGACATCTAAATCAATAGGTGTCCAAGTTGACATCTAAATCAATAGGTGTCCAAGTTGACATCTAAATCAATAGGTGTCCAAGTTGACATCTAAATCAATAGGTGTCCAAGTTGACATCTAAATCAATAGGTGTCCAAGTTGACATCTAAATCAATAGGTGTCCAAGTTGACATCTAAATCAATAGGTGTCCAAGTTGACATCTAAATCAATAGGTGTCCAAGTTGACATCTAAATCAATAGGTGTCCAAGTTGACATCTAAATCAATAGGTGTCCAAGTTGACATCTAAATCAATAGGTGTCCAAGTTGACATCTAAATCAATAGGTGTCCAAGTTGACATCTAAATCAATAGGTGTCCAAGTTGACATCTAAATCAATAGGTGTCCAAGTTGACATCTAAATCAATAGGTGTCCAAGTTGACATCTAAATCAATAGGTGTCCAAGTTGACATCTAAATCAATAGGTGTCCAAGTTGACATCTAAATCAATAGGTGTCCAAGTTGACATCTAAATCAATAGGTGTCCAAGTTGACATCTAAATCAATAGGTGTCCAAGTTGACATCTAAATCAATAGGTGTCCAAGTTGACATCTAAATCAATAGGTGTCCAAGTTGACATCTAAATCAATAGGTGTCCAAGTTGACATCTAAATCAATAGGTGTCCAAGTTGACATCTAAATCAATAGGTGTCCAAGTTGACATCTAAATCAATAGGTGTCCAAGTTGACATCTAAATCAATAGGTGTCCAAGTTGACATCTAAATCAATAGGTGTCCAAGTTGACATCTAAATCAATAGGTGTCCAAGTTGACATCTAAATCAATAGGTGTCCAAGTTGACATCTAAATCAATAGGTGTCCAAGTTGACATCTAAATCAATAGGTGTCCAAGTTGACATCTAAATCAATAGGTGTCCAAGTTGACATCTAAATCAATAGGTGTCCAAGTTGACATCTAAATCAATAGGTGTCCAAGTTGACATCTAAATCAATAGGTGTCCAAGTTGACATCTAAATCAATAGGTGTCCAAGTTGACATCTAAATCAATAGGTGTCCAAGTTGACATCTAAATCAATAGGTGTCCAAGTTGACATCTAAATCAATAGGTGTCCAAGTTGACATCTAAATCAATAGGTGTCCAAGTTGACATCTAAATCAATAGGTGTCCAAGTTGACATCTAAATCAATAGGTGTCCAAGTTGACATCTAAATCAATAGGTGTCCAAGTTGACATCTAAATCAATAGGTGTCCAAGTTGACATCTAAATCAATAGGTGTCCAAGTTGACATCTAAATCAATAGGTGTCCAAGTTGACATCTAAATCAATAGGTGTCCAAGTTGACATCTAAATCAATAGGTGTCCAAGTTGACATCTAAATCAATAGGTGTCCAAGTTGACATCTAAATCAATAGGTGTCCAAGTTGACATCTAAATCAATAGGTGTCCAAGTTGACATCTAAATCAATAGGTGTCCAAGTTGACATCTAAATCAATAGGTGTCCAAGTTGACATCTAAATCAATAGGTGTCCAAGTTGACATCTAAATCAATAGGTGTCCAAGTTGACATCTAAATCAATAGGTGTCCAAGTTGACATCTAAATCAATAGGTGTCCAAGTTGACATCTAAATCAATAGGTGTCCAAGTTGACATCTAAATCAATAGGTGTCCAAGTTGACATCTAAATCAATAGGTGTCCAAGTTGACATCTAAATCAATAGGTGTCCAAGTTGACATCTAAATCAATAGGTGTCCAAGTTGACATCTAAATCAATAGGTGTCCAAGTTGACATCTAAATCAATAGGTGTCCAAGTTGACATCTAAATCAATAGGTGTCCAAGTTGACATCTAAATCAATAGGTGTCCAAGTTGACATCTAAATCAATAGGTGTCCAAGTTGACATCTAAATCAATAGGTGTCCAAGTTGACATCTAAATCAATAGGTGTCCAAGTTGACATCTAAATCAATAGGTGTCCAAGTTGACATCTAAATCAATAGGTGTCCAAGTTGACATCTAAATCAATAGGTGTCCAAGTTGACATCTAAATCAATAGGTGTCCAAGTTGACATCTAAATCAATAGGTGTCCAAGTTGACATCTAAATCAATAGGTGTCCAAGTTGACAGGTGTCTGTATCTTTGACAAGTTGACATCTAAATCAATAGGTGTCTGTAAAGTTGACATCTAAATCAATAGGTGTCTGTAAAGTTGAAATCTAAATCAATAGGTGTCTGTAAAGTTGACATCTAAATCAATAGGTGTCTGTTGACATCTAAATTAATAGGTGTCTGTTTACCTCACAAGTAACCATCATACCCGTATGCATTAATAGGTAGAAGTGTTCTTCAGATCATATCATGTGTAAACAAATGTCATGTTAAAAGCCCCTGTCATGTTGATCTTTGACTTTTTGACCGCAAAATCAATAGGCGTCTTCCTAAACTCCCAAATACTAATTTGCATTATCATATGTCAAAGATTTCTCTATATATCATGCGGACATGAAATACTCTTTTGAAAAAGCAACTGACCATCTGATCGACCAACCAACAGGCAGGTGCTAAGCAATAAAGCCTCGTTCTGTGAAAACTGGGCTTATGCATATGCGTAAAGTGACGGGCTAATCAGCAATGACACTTTGTGTCTAAAATGGATATTCGTTCTTCTTCTTTTAAACAAAAAATCAATACAAGAGAAAAGTGTCGTTCCTGATTAGCCTGTGCCGACTGCAAGGGCTTATCTTGGAATACACTTTACACACAGATGCATTAAGCCCAGTTTTCCCAGAGTGCAGCTCATATATCATGTATTGAACCAAGGACCATGTAAGTGACTATATGATCAACCGTCTGACAGACAGGTGCTATGTGACTATATGATCAACCGTCTGACAGACAGGTGCTATGTGACTATATGATCAACCGTCTGACAGACAGAGTGACTATATGATCAACCGTCTGACAGACAGGTACTATGTGACTATATGATAAACCGTCTCACAGACAGGTGCTATGTGATCAACCGTCTGACAGACAGGTGCTATGTGACTATATGATCAACCGTCTGACAGACAAAGTGACTATATGATCAACCGTCTGACAGACAGAGTGACTATATGATCAACGGTCTGACAGACAGAGTGACTATATGATCAACCGTCTGACAGACAGAGTGACTATATGATCAACCGTCTGACAGACAGAGTGACTATATGATCAACCATCTGACAGACAGATTGACTATATGATCAACCATCTGACAGACAGAGTGACTATATGATCAACCATCTGACAGACAGAGTGACTATATGATCAACCATCTGACAGACAGGTGCTAAGTGACTATATGATCAACCGTCTGACAGACAGGTGCTAAGTGACTATATGATCAATTGTCTGACAGACAGGTGCTAAGTGACTATATGATCAACCGTCTGACAGACAGGTGCTAAGCAATATTACCCAGATTTTTTAAAAGGGGCGCATAACAAACATTCCTTACTCATTAAAGAATGCTTTGTCAGCCAATGTCGGGAATCTCTGCGAGATGGAATCCATGAGACTTATCTCGTCTTCTAGAATCTTATACGAAGAACCATCTCCCTAGCAAAGAGAAAGCAAGTACTGTTAAATCATTTCATGATGTACAGTTTTGTAGAAATCTAGGGCATTTTTTTTAAAAATGGCTGATTAGCACTGACTTTATGTGAAAAACTTTTAATAGCCATCTTTTATACTATTACTGATGTCGCTTCAATAAAATAAATGCTCACTTAAAATAATGTGAACTTACTTCATAACATTTGGTTTAATTTTTTATAATTGAATTAATTATTAAACATATTAAACTTAACTTTATTTCAGCAATATCCAAACACATATATATATTTTTTAATCCTAAACAATTCATCGACAACTTAAGCTAGTCATAAGAATATTCATGAAGTTTCCAAAATTCGTGCAAGTGTCTCATAACACCTATATGTATTGTTTAATTTTAAGTAATCTGGTGCGACAATAAAACATGTAAGCATGCAGACAGAATGAAAGTTACAACATCATGATCTCAATTTCACACATTATAAAAATTTTGAGGGGTGAGTGTGATACTGTTGTTACTGCTTTATATTTTATATGAGATACAATATTGTCACATACAACCCTCGATTACTTCAAAAGTCAGTTATCCCATGACCAGCGTTCTGGGAAAACTGGGCTTAATGCATGTACATAAAGTTTTGTCCCAGATAAGCCTGTGAAGTCTGCACAGGCTAATCAGGGACGACACTTTCCGCTTGTAAGGAATTTTTCATTTAAAGGAAGTCTCTTACAAACAAAAATCCAGTCTAAGTGGAAAGTGTCGTTCCTGATTAGCCTGTGCTGACTGCACAGGCTAATCTGGGACGACACTTTACGCACATGCATAAGCCCAGTTTTAACAGAGCGAGACCCAAATGTTAAACCTTCTTATGGTAAGACAGGAAATCAAGCCGGACGCCAGTCTCCCCTGTAAAGTAGTTTGTTCCATTCACAACATGTTGCAGCAAGGCATCCGAGTATAGGGTACCACGGCAACCGTCTCCTGGGCCACCCAACAAAAGATCCGGGGAGGCGGCTTTCAGACCCTCCGAGCAAGCGTCGTAGTAATTGAGGAACCCTGGGTGTATGAAATAAAAATACCTGTAGGTTAGAGGCTAGTGTTGAATACAGATGAGCCTTGCAATCGGAATACAGGGTTTAATGCATGTGCATAAATTGTCCTCCCAGATTACTTTAGACTACACTTAACGCATAAACAGGATTTTCGATTAAAACAGACATTAGAACAGACTTCCTTCAAAATGAACAAGATGTGTTTGTGAAACACAATGTCCCCCTATATGACGTTTGACCTTGAAGGATGAACTTGACCTTGACCCTTCACCACTCAAAATGTGCAGCTCCATGAGATACACATGCATGTCAAATATAAAATTGCTAGCTTCAATATTGCAGAAGTTACATTACATGAGCAATTTTGACCCATATATTTGACCTAGAAGGATGACCTTGACCTTGACCTTTCACCACTCAAAATGTGCAGCTCCATAAGTTACACATGCATGCCAAATATCAAGTTGCTATCTTCAATATTGCAAAAGTATTCATAAAATAAGCGATTTGGGCCACATATATTTGACCTCTGACCTTGAAGGATGACCTTGACCTTTCACCACTCAAAATGTGCAGCTCCATGAGATACACATGCATGCCAAATATCAAGTTGCTATCTTCAATATTGCAAAAGTATTCATAAAATGAGCGATTTTGGCCACATATATTTGACCTCTGACCTTGAAGGATGACCTTGACCTTTACCTTTCACCACTCAAAATGTGCAGCTCCATGAGATACACATGCATGCCAAATATCAAATTGCTATATTCAATATAGCAAAAGTTATTGCAAAATTTTAAAGTTGGCGCAAACCAACCAACAGACCAACAAACCAACAGACAGGGCAAAAAACAATATGTCCCCCACTACTATAGTGGGGGACATAAAAATACCATAAAAGTGGAAAGTGGTGTCTCTGATTAGCCTGTACGGACTGCACATGGTAATCTGGGACAACACTTAATGCACATGCATTAAGCCCACTTTTCCCAGAGCCTGGCTCAGATAAGTTTATTTATCCAGACTGACAAAACCTGAACAACAAGTCTTGGTAAATAGTCAAGGTTTTTTGTTCTGGGAATGTTTGCTGTTATCACCAAGTTTAAAATACACAATTTATTTGATGGGTTGTTATTTTGTTAATGTAGTATATTGATGGGATATATCTATTTTGTTAATGTAGTGTATTGAT
>VMBQ01005856.1:49352-61300 GCA_007657795.1 Dreissena rostriformis | reverse complement strand
AAAAAAAAAAAAAAAAAAAAAAAAAAAAAAACTTTAAAAACCTTCATCTCTGAAAACGCAATGTTCAGGGGTTCTCTACTACAGGTGTCTAAATAATGCCCTGGGGATCAAAACTGGCCACGCCCTAGGGGTCAAATGATTTATAAAGACTTGCATAGGAAATAATTAAATAAATAATAAAACAATACTTCTCTGAAACACATAGAAAAATTTGTTATCAGTAAACATACTGTGTGGTCTCGTTTTGTCGGCGTTTGAGTATTTGTAATACTGCCATCAAGGCGGCTTTCTTGGTGGCGGCATGCCTTTTACTTTGAACCAAACTGGGTAAGAAACGTCTGAGAGATCCATGTAACACAACAGCACACATTTCTCAAACTGACTATATTGTAGATAATCAACGTACACATGAATCATCCGCAGCAGTTACCTCCCTTATTTGGTTAACACTGTCGTCATAAGTGGAAACATATGCATAACTTTGGGGTATAAAGGATGCCCATATGTTTATAGACGGACGTTTTATTTACTGAACAATCATTGAAATACCATTTCATTTCATAGTGACGTAATGGACTCCTATTTCTAAAAACCATTACCTCAGTTTTCTTTAAAGGGGCCGTCCAACAGATTGGTAAATTGACAAAATTAAAAAAGTTGTTTCATATTCGCAAATTTTCGCGTTTGTTATGATATTTTTGAGGAAATAGTAATACTGACCATTTACAATGCTCTTAAATATCCATTATATGCATCTTTTGACGATTTGAAAACCTCAAAATCATAAAGCGTCGTTCGACGCGAAACGATTGAATAATTTGGAAAGTTCTGTTATTGTCGCTATATTTTGTAAAACTACGAGGATTGCTTATATATGGTATAAAATACGGCTATCGTACATACTTGTCAGGATGGCCGAGCGGTCTAATTGGTTTTTACTCCAGGACCCCGATGGTCACTGGTTCGAGCCCTGATGAGGTTTACTTTTTTTTCCCTTTTTAAATTGTATTCTTGTTTTTTTAACTGCAGATTTTTAGGTCAAATGTTTGAATTTATCAATATAGAGCATTTAATGACATGCTTCAATACATGCCAAAATCTAGTGGACAGTCCCTTTAAATTCAAATTCATGCTTGTTAAAGAATTCTGCAATAGCATTTCGTCCCCTCCCCGCGAAAATGGCCAATCTCAGTTTTGGCGCGGAAACGGGTTTTTACATTTTCGCAATGGTGAAAACGGCCCGCTTCTCCTGCGAAGAATTCCAAGGTCCTATCCAATCGGCTTACAAAGTTATACCCATGTAAATGTGTGTGAAAATTTCCTTTGAAAGCTTGAGTTAGACAATTTTCTCATATTTTTTACAGAAAAAATCACAAGTCACTTTAAACATTATGACACATGTAGGGATATTTAAAAAGTCATCATGCAAAGTTTTAGCTTCATTCTGTAATTAAAAAAAAATATGAAGTTTTTTCCTTCTCCTGAAAACTTGTAAATATTGAGGTTGGCCATTTTCACGGGGAAGGGACGATTTATCTGCAACTGTAGATTATCGGCAGTATCTGCACAATTTGCAATACCATCAGCAAAAAGTATACATAATATTTCCGGGATATTGTTTGTGACAAATATTGCAGTATCCCACTATTGACGAATAAATGAACACATATCATTTATCATTTATGTATGCCTTGAAGAGGGAATCGTATCTGATACGTCAAATACTTAGTATCGCGATGTTTCGCGAACACAAACACGAACTTACTAGGTACCGGTACATAATATACCGGGATTGTATCATGAGTCATAGAGTAAGCAGATGACACTTTTCATTGATATCGGGTCATTGATGAAATATGTTCTCAATATGGTACTTTGTGGAAGTTCGGAAAGGAAATAGTAATATTTGGTGATTTTAAAATTGTGTCAGGTGCAAGGGTTGTTTAACTTGAAGTCGGTCAGGAGGAGAAGAACAAATTCCCTCACCTAGTACTTTTTGAATTTGGTTCCAAAGCTAATGGCACCTTGCGGGGGCGGTCCCCTCTGCATCTAAGGTGTATGTGCCTTGACCGTTCAGATGCGACTCACCCAGCAGAGTGACTCAAGTGGTAATATCTGTTACAGGAGCGCAGAGTGTATGTGGACCAGCGTTTGTTGTACTACACCAGCAAAGCCTACATTTGAGGGATTTTCTAAGTGGACTGATGAGGTAAATAAAAAGAATGCAAACGGTGCTTCCAATGCAAAGGCCGTCACCACGTCTGTATTTGCCCCTTCAGCGCCCAAATCTAAACGTGTTGCAGAATTCGTAAGTACGAAAGTGAAAGTAGTCTTGGTGCCAGCTGGGACTTTCAAGATATGTCCCGCAAAGGAGTCCACGGTCTCAGAGGAGACCCATAAAAAGGACTCCAAGGAGGACCCATCAATGCAACACTCAAAGGCACCCGATTTGATGAACGCAGCAACGTCACCGCCAGCAAAGGACCTCAGCAATGTTGAGGAAATGGAGGTAACAGCCCGTTCTTCAAACGCAAATCAGATGACAATAAGCAGTCCCCATTTCCTATGAACCGGTAAGTTAAAAAAGCCTCACCGGTCGAGAGGAGTGGCATTGATACGACGAGGATGTAATTTCGGATACTATCATAGTGTATATGTGATATTAGTCTCGGAAACGGACACATATTATGGTCATGGACAATTATTTACCATGGATTGGAAACAAATCTTTGCATAATGGACTATGTGATTGCACATTTCTTTTTCCGCGTGTGTATTGATGTAGTTATATCATATAGTCTACACTGTTTAAGTAATCTATCATATATCAGGGTTGCCACTTGAAAGGTCAGGGAAATTTGATTTTTTTTTCAAGGTCAGTGAAAAGTCAGGGAATTTAAAAAAATGGTCAGTGAAAAATGAAATTTCAGAAAAGTCAGTGAAAAGTCAGGGAAAAATAAAAATTTGGGTCGATGCATAAGTTATTTAGTGGCTATGGCAGTCTTCAGGTATCATTTGTTTAAGTAGATTGAGCAGTATATTTTTTATTTGAAATGTTTTGACAAATTCTATGTACATAAAACATTAACATGTGTAAAGCATGTTCGAAAATGTAAATTTATCTATTTTTTTATCTTTGATTAATTTTTTGTATCCTTGAAGGCTGAAAGGCTTTGCAACCCTTGTCCCAAGAGCTGATTAATTCTATATTTTATGCTTTTCAGGATCATTAGAGATGACAGCATGAAAGAGCTATACTAACTTTGCTTATTTATTTCAGTTATCAGACCTGCTTCTGCTCCTAACTGCATGATTTTCATGTATTAACATACCATATATCACAGATCACAAATTGATTTTCTCTTCTAATTTCAGATTTAATATAATGTACACATATATAGACATATTACCAGCATGAGCAAACAGACATTATTTAATGATTGTTGGCTCCAAGACCCTGAGTTTTCATCATTAGATGTAATGGATATTGTCTATGGACAGTTTTTTGTGTCATAGGTGTTGTGCTAGTACTGTATTGCCATAACTAACATTACATGTATCTACCTATAGAAGTATGTTTTGTTCATAGATTTTGAGACATAATCATATTATGTGGTGGTTGTACATGCATAACTTTTTTATCTTTGGTTTTGTGGTATTTACTATATAGCTTGCATCGTGCATAGTTTAGTGTACACGTAGTACTGCTTTGTTATTTGTTAAATATTTTATGTTAAAGAATAAAAAAAAACATTAAATGGGTGGATTTGGTCGGCTGTATGGGGAGGAGGAGGCCGAATATGTCGCGAAATTAGTCAGTGAAAACCAAGATTTGGTCAGGGAAAAGTCAGTGAAAAGTTAAGGAATTTTATTTCATCAGGTTGGTTGCAACCCTGTATAATATAGTTAGTTCATATTAAGTCTTGCTTACATAAAGTTATGTTTATAATTATAACTATAACATATTTTATTTTTAGATATTGCACGATTAATAGTGTTATTAATAAGAGTTTAGTACATGGCATGTGTACACATGTGAACAGTATAGCTATGCTGTACTGGTTTCATGTATACAAATTATTTATTTGGAAATATTTAAACCTGGTTTTAGAATTACATAATACTCATTCAAATATCCCTTCTCAAATTTACACAGGTATGTCAATATATCTTCAACCGTATGCTCACTTTGTACATTTACAATTAGATGTTCACTTTTCAACTTCTTCTCTGTCGTATTCCATCAGCTGTATGTTATTGTGTACACTTTGATCAATATTATTGTCAACAGGTTTATTTAACTCTTAGAGCCTACTCTGCTGATAAATCTATCTACCTTAGGTACACAATACTTCTTGTAATGTTTAATCGATTTATTTCTTTTTGTATATTTATTGTCTTTCGTGGTATAATAAGACTTTTGAAACGTTTGCTAACATTGAATACGGATCTGATTCAGTTTTTAATTTTAGGGATCGTGTATACATTTTGAATAAAAGGCGCGGCAATTAATTTAAAAGTTTACTGAAAGGGGACGTACACATAAATATTTCAGTCATATACATTTTGTCAACAAAGTGACATTTTATGGTCAATTTTAATTGGTGGCGCCTATGCATGGAATTGCTTACTGAGGGTTATAGACTGCAGCTTCGATGCCTTTCTATTTAATATTGTGTTGAGGTACTTAATTACTAATGTAAAGATTTAGTGATAGGCTTGGCACTCTTCACAAACATAGCCAAAGTTACCTTGTCCGCTGTCCGATAGTGTACATCGGATCATCATGAAACTTGGTGGTAATGTGTGTGGGCATAAAATCCTCACCAACTTTGATAACAGCCAAATTGGATGAAACACTTCTGAATAATACCCATTGAATTGTACAAATTTGCCAATGTTATGTTGTCTGCTGTCTTTAAGGTATTATTCGTTCGATAACATTAGTTTGCATTACCTAATCTTGATGACAGTTTGGATATAGCAAGTGTTAAGACCTAGCTGGGGATTGTATATAGGGCTATTCGGCTCAATGTCACTCTTACTAAAATTAGAATAATAATCAATCATTTAAAGCCCCATTAAAAATCAAAATCAACTAATATTTTGTAAAATATTCCGTTGCCCATACAAAATTAGTGTTCCTTATAGCAATAGCCAAAAGTTCATTTGGTAGATGTGGTCTGGTAAAATAAATTTAACAAGATACAAAATTTTGTTATATTTGTTTTGTGAAACAATATATTCAACACATGTTCGTGTGTCGTATGAATAGATATCGTTGCGGGAAATTTAAATGGAATATATTGTGACACAAAAAATATAAACGAGTAATTTGTATCTCTTTAAATCTATATTACCATACCACATCTAGCGTTGAAATTTTGGCTATTGCTATAAGGAACACTGATTGTTTTTGAGTTTTATTGAACTTTATTTAACGAAATATTGTACGAAATATTCGTTGATTTTGAGTATTAATGTGGCTTTAAGTTTGTATATGGAGGTATTGCATTCGGTGTGTGTAGGTAACTTATATGGAGACCTAGCTCGGAATTGTAAATGGGGCTGGTCAGGTCAAAGTCGCTGTTATTAAAAATAGAACATCAGTTTCTGCTCAATAACTTTTGTTTGAAAGGATATGTTACACGGAAATTGTGTATGCGAAGCGAACGTGCAGACCAAGCTTTGATTGCATACGGGGCCAGGCAGGCCAAGGTCACAGGTTCTGCTTAAAAACAATTACTTGAGTTTGGATGGAGGTATTATGCGGCAGACATTTTTTGTGTAGGTAACTAACCTGCAACTAACCTAAGATTTCATATTTATCATTTTAATTAAAATACATACTGTGTTAAGTGATGCAGACATGGTTTCATCGCGTTGCCATTTTGTTTGTTTTATCCATTAGTTTAATTTGGTTTAAGCTCGATTGCAAACAACGCCTTAGACTTATTGAATTCTCTCAAATTAGTTTCCTGGGTAAAACCAGCACTTGGTATCTTTTGAGGAGATCTTAAGAACGCTCCAACAGCGTCAACAGATCAAACCCATGACCTCCCGGTCTTTAGGCGGACACCATACGCACTACGCCACGGCGACCTTAGTATCCTTTTATTGTATCCATTGCTTTTGTGTCATCATTTTGAACAACAAATAATGCATCGTACATTTTGTGACCAGTTAGCTATGTTGTTTCTGTTTATATCGACATATAGCAAACCAACTACAAATTGTTTTTATACTTCAAATGTTATACTAATGATCTTGATAAAGTACTAACATTAATTACGCATATATAATTAGAAAACGAATTAATAGTAGGTACGCAATAATATCATCATTTCTGGCAGTTTTATTATACGTTATCATTGGTTAACCTGTTTAACCGTTGAGTGAGCACTATTTTATGCAAACTTCGGGTTTTAAAGCCCCATTTACTCTCAAAATCAACGAATATATTGTCCAATATTTCATAAAATAAAGTTAAGGAATAAAAATTCAGTGTTCCTTATAGCAATAGCCAAAATTTCCACGCTAGATGTGCTCTGGTAACATAGATTTAACAAGATACAAAATGCTCTTTTTTATTTTTTTGTGGTACAATATATTCAAAACATGTCAATGTACCAATGTAGTGTTCATGTGTCGTATGAATAGATATCGTTGCGGGAAATTAAAATGGAATATATTGTGCCACAAAAATAAAAACGAGCAGTGTGTATCTTGTTGAATCTATGTTACTATACCACATCTAGCGTTAGAATTTGTCAATTGCTATAAGGAACACTGATTGTTTATAGGTTAACTTTATTTTACGAAATTTTCGTTGATTTTGAGTGTTGATGGGGCATTAATTTGCCCGTTCGGTATTGTTTTTAGGAAAGAATAATTTTGCAGAACATGATTATTCTATATTGTGAAACAGGACAAAACACACACACATTCGTTACGAACCAAGGGAAGGAAACCTCATAAATGATACCCACTTATAGCCACGTTACTTTGAAACATAATACGTCCCTAAAAATAGTTCCTAACTAAAATACATTCAAAACATTTACATATATTTCTTCAAAATATTAATTTGGTGTTTGATGCAATAACATGCAACAATATGCAAACATATAACATTATGTTAGTATCAATTGAATTTTATAAAAAGCATAGTTGGCTTAAACCTATAATTGGGAAAAATAAGTTAATATATATTGATTTTAGAATGTAATTTTCCAACTATGTGATTGAATATAGCACAGCTATATAAATAGATACAGGAGAGTTAGTATGAATGAAAACACACAAGGCGTTGTGGGCCTAAACCACTGGGCGAATCGGTCACTTCAGTGACCGAAAGTGGCTGGCGGTTACGCTGCAAAACCACATAAACCACGACCATTTTTTTGGAGCCCGAACGGGCATATCTAAACTCAGATCACGACAATCATAAGTAAATATTGAATTAAATACTTGTAAAATGTGCATATGCCACATGCATATCGTAGTGTATACTATTAAGAACAAATATATTTGATAAACACATTTTGCGCAAACATGTACAGTTTCGTATGAGTTTTGGGTTTTATAGATCTGCTCATTAACAAAAGATTTTATAAAAACTGATCTCTGAATTTTTTTTATATTCGACATATTAAGTTTCCAAATATATTGCAATGTAATGCATTATGGGTTCCCCTATTTCCACTTTACTGAAATACGGTTTGTGCAATATGTTTGAATGCTGTCAGATCTGGAAGGGTTTCTTGATTTCCTGGTGACGGCAGTAATTTTATTTGAACCAGTGGTGAAGAATTTTCTGGTTGATTTTGTTTCTCATTTTATGCAACTGTTCACATGAGTAGGTCGTTTATTTGTCGAAAATTCAAAGCTGATTTATAACATTAAATTAAAAATATACAAATCGAAAGATAATAATACATATTTATCACATGATTTTCTATGAAGGTATTCGATTACATCAATGATCGTGCGCGGAGGCCGACATACAGGATTCACCCAAGTCGACTTGGTATTCTCAACAAAATTACGTGCGTGCGTGTATTAAAATAGCGGTGACAGATGAACATAAAAACTGTTAATGTAATTACACCGGAAAACTGACATTGTTATCAACACACACTTGTGTGATGACGGGGTAAAAGATTTCGCAATGTAAGGGGAGTAACCGCGTATAACCTTGCTGACAGCGGTAACTTTGCTACGCAGAAGTTAAGAAATTGTATATTTTCAAAAGTATCTATGAATAATATGTACACGATTTACCGATATAACACACATATACTAAAACCTTTTTCAATTTTTACAAAATTCTCGAATATATAAACAGAAACTTTGTTCACGTTTTAAGTTATTGCTTTGGAAAACAACATACATAAAACCTGGTCTGAAAATGTAGACCTATATTTAAACTGGAGCATTGCCTTACTTTATGATTGTACAGTTGCAGATAAAGACTACTTCTGACTATATAAAAAATAGAAAACCTCACTGAGAGCCCTATGACAGAATAGTGACCAGCCAGGCAGCAACGAATAATTTATGGACCAAAGCCGAAGGCTGAGGTCAATATACTATTCAGGGCTGCCTGGCTGGTCACTATTCTGCCATTGGGTCCGAAGTGAGGTTTTCTATTTCTTATAGTATACCGAACATTATGTAGCAAATATATGTCAATTCCAATAAACAAATTCCACCAATGTGTAACCATTTAATAACATTAAATATAGATGTTAGACTGATTATTATTAAGTTTTCGTACAATGAAACTGTAACCGAAATATATTCGCGTTGTGAAACTTGCACAACATTCTAGCGGGCACTATGAGATGCGCGCGCATATTTACCGGGCACTATTCAAAATAACGGACCTGTGTAGTTTATATACGCAAAGAAGAAACATACTTATGGGAGGTATACTATAACATTATCAATAGTGTGTGGGATCCCGCGCAGTTGTACGATATAGCTCATTATATGTTTATATGAATGCAGTAAAAATTTGATACCGGTGTCAACTTGGTACCACACAAAAAGTGATACGCCTAAAATATGCAAAAGTGTTCATTAACATAAGTAAAATTGTGGACAATCAGAAAGGAAAAAAAAGAAAGAAGCATTTAATATCCTCGTGAATTAATTATTGACCGGCACCTCACCTGGCGAGTTTGGAACACGGACATTGGTTTCAACAGGGAACGGAAAGTTAGTCTTTCTTTAGTTAGCCAAATTGTTTGGTAAGCAAAATAAATGTTTGGAAATTGAATAAAAAATATTTGGTAAGCCAAAATGAATATTTTTTGGTTATACAACTTCAATTTCGTGTGGTAGTCGAAAAACAATTGTGTGTGGTAAACGGACAATATCAGCATTCGAGTGTTGTGATCTACTTAACTGTTTTTCTTCTATAATGGGAGTAACCGTTACTGAACTATTGTTACTTTTTCAATGCTGTCCAACTAAACGCGGAAGTTGAAACACGCTTTTTATAAGGTTTCTAAAAATAACATGTTGAAGATTGAACGATATCATACAAATTTCATTAAACATTGTAATTGCCCTAATAAAGTGTTTCTAAATCATAAACTATGATATTAGAAACATTAGTTTTATGAAAAATCATTGGTTTAAACACTTTTATTAAATAAAATAAATTAACGCAAAGCGAAGTTAAACCGAGTGCTTAGTCATTGAAAGTACTTTTCATTGGATATACATGTATGCGAAATATACACAAGTTAAGCCAAAACTAAGTTTATATTAAAGAGCACAGCTACGGCCATTGACATATGTCAGTTGGTGCCTACTGATTCATAACCACGCCGGAACAGGTTACAACGTTAAAACGTTTTCCTGAAAACGGTTTGGAATGAGTCGATAAACCCACTGCCGCGGGCGACTCGGTCGATCTCAGACCGAATATGGCTGTAATGGCCATAAAACAAACAAACGAAAGCCTGATAAAAGTGCTTAATATATTGAGCACCAACCGGAAGTAATACGCGATGAACGTTTTGGTTATATACGTGTTTACGGACAGAAAAAGAATTGTGCAATTAAAAGTGTGTTTGATACATTTATATTATGCGTATATACGGACAGAAAAAGTATTTTGTAATAAATCGTGTTTTGATACATTTATTGCAGGCATAACTTATAAAAACACGTGTAACGAAACTAAATCAAGAGGAATAAAAGTTAAGTTATTGTTGTTGAATCAAATATAACGCTGTTTTCATAGTATTAATCACAATGTCGATTATACATGTCACCACACATAGATTGGTTGAAATTAAACTGTTATTTAAAGCTACATCGCTTGAAATTTAATCAAGGGCGGCAATCAGAAACGATCATTGTCACGTTTTGCGTATAGTTTTGCTTTGTCTGACGAGTTACCATTCTCGAGCGACTTCTGTGAAATTTAATCGGAAATTACAGAAGCTGCATTTTCGGATCGTCCGATTACGGTAGTGCGCATACATGTGATCATCTGGAGTCTGAGACTACTTTAAGTAGGATAACAATATACCCTTAATTGCAGACTCGAAGTTCGAAGCTTTGTGATTAAGGTAATTAATCTAAACATCAAGAACGGTCCATTGTGCAAAGATACCGGATTCCAGACGAGCACAAATCAGATCAAAATCTTACATGGAAATAACACATGAAAAGGTGTTAATTTAAATTGTGGACATGCAGATAAAGAATAAAGAATCAGTCAGCATCCCCATGAATTAACGATTCACCGGCTTGTCACCAAGATCTCTTACTTAATCTCCAAGCTATTGGTATCCGCAGGAAATTGAACTCTTCGGTTGCAACTTATTCTAATTGTGGAGGTCAGCGTGTAGTGCTATCAAGCGCCATTTCTGACTGAGCTACACAAGAGTCACTATAATAGTCAGCAAAAGAACGAATATTAATTTGGATGTCAATAACAATATCGTTTATAAAGACTAAGAATAATATGGGACCGGTAACTTTGTATATAAAATATATATTGTTTAACTGATCGCTGCAAATTGTTCGTATACACATATGCTTTAAATAAAAACAATTAACTGGCAACCGCTGCAAAGTCGACGCGATAAACATCAATTCTTATTTTTTAAATGCAAAACTCAATCAGCCCACCGACCTGGTACCCCAACATGTTGGATTTATTGCTAGGTATATTCTCCCTAATGCGAAGGACCTATGAACATCGGAATGTTGTACAACCTTGTACTGTTATTCTTAACAACCCGCATTTATCCGTATTTTACAAGATTATGTTAAAAGCAGTGATTCACTGAGTATCTTTAAATCTAACCTAAACAGAACTAACGAGCTTGGTAAAACCCCATTGTTCTTATGTATAGGTAAACGTTATATTCAAATAAGTCAAATGCCCTTAAAGCGGGACTGTACGATTTTTACATGTGTTAAATTTTAATATATTGATTAAATTATGTTACGATGACTCAAAATAGGCAATAAAAAATATACTTTGAAAACGAATTTCATAAAATGCAGTAAAGACAAGTTAGCGCTGGTGCATACATTGCTTGTTTCATTAGTATGCATACATTGCTTGTTTGAATATAATGCATACATTGCTTGTTTGAATATAATGCATACATTGCTTGTTTGAATATAATGCATACATTGCTTGTTTGATTAGTATGCATACATTGCTTGTTTGAATATAATGCATACATTGCTTGTTTGAATATAATGCATACATTGCTTGTTTGAATATAATGCATACATTGCTTGTTTGATTAGTATGCATACATTGCTTGTTTGAATATAATGCATACATTGCTTGTTTGAATATAATGCATACATTGCTTGTTTGAATATAATGCATACATTGCTTGTTTCATTAGTATGCAATATTTTTTAAGAACAGAAACTATAAATAACCATGTAAACGTTGATGATGT
>VMBQ01005856.1:35727-48207 GCA_007657795.1 Dreissena rostriformis | reverse complement strand
ATATAAAAAAATCATTTTTCAACTGGTACTAATAAATATATTTAACAATCATTTTTCAACTAAATAAATAATACCTGTGTCAGGACTAAATAATAGATGTACAATCTGCTTCGAGCATGATAATCGAACTGTCTTGCCCTCGTTGTCAGTCAGTTCAACTTCTTGTCTACAATGACAAACTAAGTAAATAAATCGCAACACAATTAAATACTCTTAAACTTTACTTGTTGTCTAAACCTGCAACACTTTTTGGGAACAAGAAAATGTGTCCATGAAGAATTAATCCAGAGTGAATAATGAGTTTTAAAAATTGTATCGCAAACACTTTTTAATATTTACTATAAACAAGATGAGCTTTTAAACATATATATAAACAAGATATACATACATTTCTTCTGTTTGCGCAGACATCACAAATGCACGGGTCGTCCCCTGTTATTATATCTTCAAGATCACAATGAGCACAGTCTGCGTGAAATACTAGCCTGCACTCTGAACATCTAATGTAGATTCTGAAATAAAACACAAACATGATAGACAGCAGGATTTTTAACAAGAGCCGTCCGCGGTTAGTGCACCCCACTTTACTCAGTGCTTGATAGTGTACTGGAAACCATTAATAACTAAGTTGCCTTCCTATTAGCTAAAGAAACTTCAGCGTACAGTTTATATAGTATTGACAGACCTCGCGCCAGTCAAAAATCATAAAAAGCGACATTTAAAGTTATGGTAGCCAGAACCTCCTTCCTATGTGAGTATATGCTTTTGGAAATGGAGCATTTATTTGGCAAAATTAAATTAAGGGTTATCTGCCCTTATGAAATTGGGTCACTAAAACTATTTATCATGCATACTAAATAAGTATTTATTAATAACATGCAATGGGAAGACTTTTAGTACCTATATTGACCATCCACAAAGATCCTTGTGCGGTTGGAACTCTCTTGTGCAGTTAGACTTTCAATACTATGTTGTGGTGCTTTTGTATGGCAAAGAAAGCAGGTCCACCTTCCAAAATCACTAGAACTGAAATTTGTATAAACTATTATTATTAATAATAAACTTTGATATTTATATTATTGTGGACCTCCAAGGATATATTATAATACAAATTTGTTATGATCTTATCATATAAACTAGAAACATATTAAGTAAATTGTTATACCTGGATATAAACATATTAGAATCGATTGGTAGCTGAGACGAACAATGATGGGACGAACTAAAATGAGGACAAATTAATATTTCTTTTCTATACTACATAAAAGCATAAAAAACAATGCAAAATAGTGATACAATGCAGTTGCTGTTAAAGCCTCGTTATATGCTTCTGATAAGTGTCATCTAACCCTGGAAAGTAGATAAATTGATGCATTTTAATCCACAAAAACTCTTCTTAACTTACAATTGCGCCATTGTCGGCCATTTTACTTTCCCGCTCGCCGGTCAATCGAGAGCGGCGAATTCGGCTTACGCCGGCTTGATTATTCGGCGCAAAAACGGATCGAAACAAGTGGTACGCCGGTTCTAGAAGTTAGCCGGCCAGCGCCGGCGTACGCCGATTTGATGAATGAAGTCCACCCAATGACATGTTACAATTGCGTTTCAAGTTTTTCCTTTAAAATGTATAATATATGTTTTCATTTTGTGTAATAAAGTATTGCTGCTTAAAGTTTTGTTGCAGAATTAAAGAAGACAGAGAAAGAAACCGCGTTATTAAATTACATTAAATGGCGCTACTTTTCGTGTTGAGGAACAATGCTATTTTTAGAACGATTCATACGCGATAAACAAATGCAACGGCTCCAGGGCGTAGCGATGAATTTTTAGTATTTCTTGAAAAACGGGGTGAGTGGTGTCAGTGGTATGATAAACAGAAAAACAGGTTACTGCCTGATCGTTTTGTAATATATCAGGCTCGGCACGAATAAAATAACGGCTCGGCAAAGCATCGCCGTTATTTTATTCTAAGCCTCGCCTGATATATTACAAAACGATCAGGCAGTAACCTGTTATTCTCTATACAGCCATGTGCTATATAACGTAGCGTAAAATAAACCAGGCTATATACTTTGGGATCCCATATACTTTGACCACTTTATTTATAAACATAAAATTCTAGAATCTATTTAAAGTAACTCGTTGACGCATGCGCAAACCATTACCAGGCCTCGCTCATTGTAGTTGTCCGCTTCCCTACCTAATCAGTTTTCCTTCTTTATCTATAAATAGAATGTTTATTTATAGATCTGTGTTAAATGGTCATGGGGTTAGCCTCTAATCCGATACAAAATGGTATGATGGTAATACCATTGCCTGTCCGTACAGCGTAACTCCGTTAACCTAAGGCCTGTTGAACAGTTTAACTCGAGTCGTATCGGTGTATTGATCCGCTGATAACACTTGTGAGGTGGGAATGACTTGAACCGGAAGCCACTAACTATATATGGAAACAAAACATATGAAATGGAACAATATTAATGATAATATATGTTTATCCACATTTTATGATAAGTAAATAAAAACTACAATTACAGATTCAGTACTTAAATATCGAGTGATATTATTTCGCATGTTTTACAAAGGGATGAGCGATTGGTTTATGACTTTAACAAAAGAAAGTGTGCAATATGTAAAGTGGTACAATGGCCATTTTACAGCATATATAAATTCAGACAAGCGAATTAGTATCGGCAGGGAGATGCCGTGAGGCCTTAAAAGGCCTCTTAAGTTGACCGTCCCCTGCAGTTGAAAATGACACTGGCTCAGCAGGCTGTGTTTAATCGGATCCTTGTAATAAACGAGTAGATCCCGCATGGTCTGCATGAGATGTCAATGTAGCCATGGCTTCAAACACCCTGGCTACTAAAACCCTGACTGGGACAAAAGTCCTAGTGCATTCTTTTAAGAATTGGTTTTCGGATTT
The DNA here is from genome assembly GCA_007657795.1 of Dreissena rostriformis. Lineage (NCBI taxonomy): Eukaryota > Metazoa > Mollusca > Bivalvia > Myida > Dreissenidae > Dreissena > Dreissena rostriformis. Next base: position 45,281 of record VMBQ01005856.1, on the reverse strand, counting down.
GTTTTGGGCAAAACAATGAATGGTAGTGGGAAAAAAAACCTATTCCGAAGTAAAATGCAAGTGCTTTAATGAAGTTGACTTGCCCATTACATTACAAACAAATGCATTCAGTTAACTTAATGTATTGTATTGCTGTCTTAATCGCTGTAATTTTTCAATAACAAAGTTAAGGATATCTTATGATATTACCTGGCAAACAAACCAAATTACTGCATAGTGACTTTTGTGTTGCAGTGACACAGGGTTCACTGTAAACTATCTTATAACTATGATATTGGTGCAGGAAGAAATGTCTTTGAAGAAAAACTGATGTATTGCAAGTTAGCTGGAATACCCACATACAACTTTTAGCTCTGAGAACAAAAATCAAGACATGCGTCGAGAGGCTGAGGGATTCTTGAATCTATCATATGACCATCATGCTTACTTACATTTTGATTTTTAACAATATAAATTGTAAAAACAATAAGTGTAAAATGGGATCGGATCTCCAAGGTTGAAAGAGCTCAGAAAAACTTCACAAAATAATGTGTTATGGGAAACACAAGCTTTGTCAAAAGAGAGCAAATCCTCCCAGAGCTTTGTAGCATTCGTTCTGTGCCATCATTTGAACAACACATAGTACTTCGCTGGAAGATCAATCTAAATGAGCGTATTTTGTGTCCAGTAGGCACTTTTGTTACTGTTCATCGACAAAAACAAATCAACTTATACGTTTTATACATGTACTTCAAGTACTGAACTTGTCCATATAAACGGACTCCCGGAGCCTTTGATAATTTTTGCTGTGGCGGCTCTGGGAGTCCATATGCACCCCTTCATAAACACAATTGCAGTTCAGCGCAGCGAATCCGTACGCTTCCCTAAACAGACGTCGTTCGAGACAAATTTCGGAAAATAATGAATAAACTTCAAGAAACATGTTACATTTACCTGAATGGCAAACCTACGGACGTTATCCTTATATGCACCCTTAAAAAACACGACGATGTTTCAACACACTATTATCGTTGACATTTTTATGTTGAAATTTGAAACAGTGTTTTCTGTGTCGAATATTTGACACCGTTATCGACTTAGGCTACATCACATAACCCGATGTGCAAAATATTAATGTATTGCGATCTAACCGATAGCGACACTTTAAGTCGGCAACAATGTAACAGTTTCCAATATGGTGGATAGAGCGTACGAAAGAAAAATGAAGTATGTAAAAAGCAATTATTTCTTGCTTTAATGGTACCATTTGCATGGATTTGTGGTTAAGACAGGTAAACGTTGATAAGTTTTCGAAGTTTCAGTGTTCCTTAGCCCTTGCATTGGTGATCAAATTTTGCACCTTTGGACAAGAGACGACGCATTGGAACTCTCAGCAACCCTTTGGGTTATAAAGCTGATAGTTGAATTATGCAACTATATACTGGTCTTGATAAAGCGCTTACTTACGCATGCATTAATTGCTTAATTAGAAAACAAATAAAAACAAGGTACACAATGATATTATCGGTTTCTAGCAGTTTGATTACACGTTATGATTGTGTAACGTGCTTAACCATTTATTGCGCACTATTATACGCACACTTCGGGTTTTCATTTTTCCTTTCGCCATTGTTTTCGGAAAAGAAAAAATATTGACGAACATGATTAGTATACGTTGCGAAACTGGACAAAACATCTCTAGCAATCGCCCAAGGGAAGGAAACTCGAACGAAATCTCATACTTCATCATAGCGGTCTCCAACCCATAGCCATGCTATTTTTGGACACATAATACGTCTTTTAAAATAGAACCTAACTTAATTTAAGCTATTTACTTTAATTTCCTCAAAATATTCATTTTGTATGTGATGTACTTTGCAATTATATTAAACGATGTCACTATCAACTGTATTTTATATTAAACTAGTGAATTAAAACCTATAATTAGGAAAATTAATTTAATATACACAACTTTTTTAAGCGAGAAAGTACAACGATGTGATTGAATATAGCACGCCTATATAAATAAACACCTGAATTATAGACAAGTTGACCTCTTGGCTTGGTGGAGGCATGAAACCAAAACCACTTGGCGAATCGATCACTGTGTGACCGAACGTGGCTGGCCGCTCACCCTAGCCGCCAAACCACAAAAATCGTGGCTGTTCAGCCACGTTACTACTCCCATCAGCAAAAGAAATATGAAAATATTGAATTTGTTTACATAAACACAATCACAATTTGCACTATACTGAAATACGGTATTTGCAATATTGTTGGCGGCATAATTCTTAATTCTATCGGATTTAGAAGGGTTTTCTTGGTGACGGCATCAACTTTATTTGCACCACACAGGTAAAAAGTCTTCAGGTCGAGGTTTTTTCTCATTTTATGCAACTGACATAACAAGATCTTTTATATATCGATAATTCAAAGCTTATAAATAACAAACACTCTTAAAAAAATTAATAACAAAACGAAATTTAATAGTAAATAATCATCACATGATTTGACTTGGAGATATTCGATTAAATCAATGGACGGACCCAGTCAGATCGCTGCGCGGAGACCGACGTACAGGTTTCACCGACCATGTAATATATGTATCCCGGAAAAAGCAACTTTTTGGAGAAAACCCACTAATCTGCTGGTACAAATAAATATGACCCATTATAATCCTTTCAAATTCACATACCGTATCAACCGTTATAATCTAAAGTAAGCTATCATTGGTTGATATAATGGACAAGCGTTGTTGTACCGGGGTAATAAGTGGGTTTTTCTAAACTCGTGCTTTTCCGCGATCAGTCTATTATACATTATCAATATTTACATTGCACCGTTTCCGCATTCTAATGTACCGTTACGTAGAATACATTAACTTCCGCAATAGAAGCGAGTTTAATCAATCGCAGCGAATCTCACTAAGTAAACGGTTATGATACCATTAAACTCGTGCTAAACGTGCACGAACATAACTGTTTGCGAAGATAGGAAACAACCCATGCGTTCAATTTATGCTGATGACGTTAACGAGTACCAGGTCAATGTTGTCGAGCTTTACAAAAAAGCGGTGACAGATGTATATGGACATAGGACGGAAACTGTTTAATGTAATTACGAGACAGCACACCGGAATACGGACATTGCTATCAACACAAACTTGTATGATGATGGAGTAATGTTTCGCAATATAAGGAGTTTAACAATCTTACAGCTTGCTGGAAAACAACAGACATTCTGAAAATGCAGACCTATATTTAAGCTGGAGAATTGCCTTCCAGTTTGGTTGTTACGTTTCAGATTATGACTACTTTTGACTATAACATTATCAATAGTGTGTGGGATCCCTCGCAGTTTTATAATATAGCTAAGAATATACGTTAATTGAATGAATTAAGAATTTGATACCGGTGTCAACTTGGTAATACACAAAACACAAAAGGTGATACGCCCAACAATAATTACATTTGACAACATATAACGCAGCAAAATAGTGTCAACCAAAACAATAATATTGGTATTTTTTGTTTTATTTATATTTTATTTGCTTACATGAAATATGCGTGCCTGTATGTACAAGTAAATTTGATGAAAAACAACCAACACAAATGATTTTTTTTAATCCTTATGTAGAATACAGTTTGATTGGTTCGCTCAAGAAAACGACCCGAAAACCGCGTAAATTTCTTTTTTCATCATATATTTATTCACAAAAAATAGAATGACCTTTTTATAAATCGGTTGACTGATGCTAATGGTCTAAGTGCAACTTTGTTATCTTTTTGCAAAAATAAAACAGATATGGATAGTGTTTTCATTTATAACGTGTCAAGGAAACGCTTGTATATATTTTTTAGTATTAACTAAAGGCCCAGTCTCACTATGACGCCGGTGGAGCCCCGGTGCGTGATCCGGGATCTACCGGGATGAACCGGGGCTCTACCGGGATGAACCGGGGCTCCACCGGGGACGACCGGGATGAACCGGGGACGACCGGGGACAACCGGGGCTCCACCGGGTATTTATTAAAATGTTTTATACCTCCGGGATGAACCGGGAGTCACCGGGAAGGACCGGCAACGACCGGCGCGGTACCGGGAACAACCGGGACGGCACCGGGAACAACCGGGACGGCACCGTAGCTCCACCGGGGCCCATACAGACCCCGGCAGAGCTACGGCAACGCTCCGGTTGTCGCCGGTGGTGCCCAGGTGGAGCCCCGGTGAATGCCGGCAGAGTCCCGGTATAGCAACGGTACATCGGTAAACCGGCGCTCTGCCGAGACGCCACCGGCATTCGACGGGGCTCCGTCATGGCATTACCGGCGACGACCGCAATTAAACCGGGGCGTTGCCGTAGCTCTGCCGGGGTCTGATGCCGGTATAGTCCCGGTGAGTACCGTCGTAGTAACGGTAGACCGGAGCTCTGCCAGGGCGCTGTCGGGACGCTGCCGGCTTTCACCGGGGCTTCACCTGGGCATTACCGGCGACAACCGGGGATCTGCCGGGGCTTCACCGGGATAAACCGTAGCTAGTCCGGGGTTGAACGGGACTCTGCCGGGTTGTTGACCGGCTTCAACCAGGTGGCACCGGGAAATAGTGTGACCGCGTTAACATATTTCGACGAATCATCCCGGTTCTCACCGGTCGACCGGCGTTAGCAAACCGGGATGGACCGGGGCTCTACCGACAATAGTGAGACTTGGGCTTAAGCTCATAACCTTTCATAGTTTACATCACAACGCATGATTATCGTTAAATTTAACCTGCATTTCATTGAAGAGAAAATATATAGAAAGGTCCATTGTGCAAAGATACCGGTTTGGAGACGAGAACAAATCAATTCAAAATTCTACATGACAATAACAGATGAAAAGAGTTCATTTAAATAAAGAAAAATGTGGACATGCAGAAAAAGAAAATAGAACCAGTTAACATCCCCATGAATTAACGATTCACTGGTACCTCACCTAACAAGATTTTACAATAAATATGTGTAAAATTTGAGAGACTCAATTAAACCTGTGTTTGGCCAAGGACCTTGTTTTCAAAAGAGAACGGACAGTTAGTCAAAATTGATTCGTATGCATTTTTTTTTAAAGAAATCGAAAAAAATTGTTTGGCAATCGAAAAACACAAGTATTTGGTATTCGGAAAATATATTGTTTGGTTATCGAACTTCAGTTATGATATGTGATCGATAAACAATATTGTGTTGTTAACGAACAATATAAACAATATCAGCATTCGAGTCGGATGATAGAGTGAACTTTTTTGCTTCTATAAGGGGAGTAACCGTTACTGAACTTGCTGACTGTGGCTAATTCCCCTAGGCTGTCCAACTTAACGCGGAAGTTGAGAAACGCCTTAATATAGGTATCTAAAAATAACATCTTCATGATTGAACGATATCATACAAATTTCATTATATATTGTAATTGACTTAATTAATAGTTTAAAAGTCTTCAAATATGTCATTGGAAACATTAGTCGTATGAAAATTCATTGCTTTAAACACAGTTATTAAATCAAATAAACTAAGGCAAAGCGAAGTTGAACTCAGTAATTATGAATACATGGCATTTGATATATGGAAACTGTATATAGCTTAAGCCCAAACTTTAGTTTTCAACATGAGCGATTCATGCCCGGCTCATTATCTTAAAGGCCTTTGACATTGGTCAGTGGGTGCCAACTGTCACAGGGATGTACGGGCTTAATGTGACGACACTCTCACAAGGTTACTCGACATGTGTCAGTGGGTGCCAACTGTCACAGGGATGTACGGGCTTAATGTGACGACACTCTCACAGGGTTACTCGACATGTGTCAGTGGGTGCCAACTGTCACAGGGATGTACGGGCTTTAGTGTGAGGACAATCCCACAGGGCGACTCGGTCTTAACAGACCGAACATGGCTGTCAAAACAGCCATAACAACACATGGAAATATGTCCACCGATAGAGCACAAAACGAAAGTAGTTAACCATGTATCAACAAGTATCAACGGACAGAAAAAGTATTTAAGAAGTAGTATTTGGCAATTAAGTGTTTGGATCCATTAATGATTATATATATCTACTATATGCAGTATGCACCATATGTATATTTGAGACACTACACCGGAAAAGGACATTATTATCAAGACAAATGTCCATGATGATGGATTATATTTTTTCACAATATAAGGGGATAAACCATGTATAAGTTTGCTGACAGCGATTACTTTGCTTCGACGTTAAGAAATTCTATACTTAAAAAAAACGTTGAATAATCTTTAAAAGATTTAACGATAGTATACACACTTCCTAAACACGTTTACAGTAATGTTCCAAAATTCTCGAATATATCATTTGAAACTATGATCTACACTTTAAGTTATTGCTTTCGAAAACAATAGACGATGAACGTGGTCTCAAACAGAAGACCGATATTTACATTGTGTCATGTACATTAGGTTTACTGTTTAGGTTAACTCTTCAGATTTAGACGGACTATAATAATACTTTTAAAATGATTATAGTAATTTGGATCCGGCGCAGTTGTATTATATAAGTAATAATTATAATTATATGCTTTATCTTAATACAGTAAGAATTTGATACCAGTATTAACTTGGTACAACACTCAACCGTGATATTTGGTTTTGCGAAAAAGTAGCATATCAAAATCGTGTTAATCAAAAACAATACGATCGAAACAATGTTGCTTTATTTATATAATATTTTTTTTCCATTACATATGTGGCTTGAACGTATAAGTACATTTGATGAAAAACAACAAAAAACAAACAAATAAGTATTATTTAAATTGCAATGCATGATTATTGCTAACTTTTATTTTGCATCTTATTAAAGAACATAAGAGTCTCGTTTTGGGAAAACTGTGCAGTCCGCACAGGCTAATCAGGGGCACCACTTTCCACAGTCCGCACAGGCTAATCAGGGGCACCACTTTCCGCGTACACTGGGTTTTCGTTTAGCATACACCTCCTTTAAACGAAAAACAAATCCATAACAGCGGAATGTGTCGTCCCTGACTTCACAGGCTAATATGGGACGATACTTTACGAACATGCATTAAACCCAGTTTTCCCAGAACGAGGCTCAAATATCAAGAACGGTATATGGCGCCGAAATCGAAATTCTGTGCGATAATAACACATGCAAAAGTGTTCATTAGAATAAATAAAAATGTGGACAAGCAGAAACAAAACAATTCATTCAGTTAACAACGTCGTTCAAAATGATCCACCGGAACCTCACCTGACGAGTCTGTAACACGGACATTGGTTTCGACAGGGAACGAAAAGTAAGTAAACATTGTTTGGTTAGCAAAATTGATGTTTGGAAATCGAGAAACACAGGTATTTGGTAAGCGAAACTCAACATTATTTGGTAATCGAACTTCACTTTTGTTTGGTAATCGATAAACACTAGTGTGAGGAAAACGAACAATATCAGCAGTCGAGTGTTATGGTCGACTTAACTTTTTTTCTTCTATAAGGGGAGTAACCGTTTATGAACGTGCTGAATGCTTTCCCAATATTGTACAACAGAACGCGGAAGTTGAGAAATGCATTATATATAGTTATCTAAAAATAACATTTAAAAGATTGAACGATATCATACAAATATCCTTTCAGATTGTAATTGGCTTTACCAATTTTTTCAAAGTCTTCAAATGTCATTAGAAACATTAGTCTAATGAAAAACCATTGGTTTAAGTAATGTTAGAAAATAAAATAAATTAAGGCAAAGCGAACTTAAACCGTGTGCTCAGCCAATGAAATAACGTATCATTGGATATATGCGAAATATACAAAACTTAAGCCAAAACTAAGCTCTATAATAAAGAATTAAGCTACCACGATTCACGCCGATGTATGGAATTTAGTTGAATTCTGTATACGGTTAGTGTAATCGATAAACCCACTGCCTCGGGCGACTCGGTCGAACCCACTGCCTCGGGCGACTCGGTCGAACAGACCGAAAATTTCTGGAAATTGCTGTAATGGCCATAAAAACAATCAAACTATATCACAATAGTGCTAAATGTAAGGGTAGCACTAACCGAAAGTAGTGCGTGATGAACGGTTTTATACGTATTTACAGACAGAAAAAGTATTTTGTAATAGAACGTGTTTTGATACATTTAATATATTTTATATACATGCATAAATTATAAAACATGTGTAACGAAAACTGAATCAAGGGGAATTTACATAAAATTATTGTTGTTTAATCAAATATAACGCTGTTTTCATAGTCTTAAACACTGACTTCCATTGTCGGTTGCTAAAATGAATTGATTGTGTTTATGTTTCAAAAACAGAAAAATATATTGTTGTTATAAATATAATAACTGACAATACATTATATAAATATTACATGTCTGACAGGTTGACAGTAAATTTGTCAACTTGAGGAAATACTGTCAACCGAGGCGAAGCCCTGGTTGACAGTATATTTCCGAAAGTTGACAAATTTACTGTCACCCTGTCAGACATGTAATATTTATTTTATTTTGCAGAAAAAAAAAATTCAAACATGAACAATTTATATGAACCATGAACAATTTTAATATTCAATAAATCTACTTGAATTTAATTTCAGCAATGAACAACCATTAATATTTTGATAACAATAATAAAAGTACAATGGTTAACACAGTCAATTTCTTATCACAAAACATAAAAAATCAATAGTTAAACAGTATTAAGTATGTCTCTTAAAGGATTTTCCGATTCCAACAAACTTTCTTTTTATTTTTTACCTTTTTAACGTTTATTTACATTGTAAACGAGTTTAACTGGAGAATTTCGATGGAGTTATGACGTCATTTCGTCAAACAAATGACGTCATTTCACAGTAAAACGTCTGGGACAGTATATTTTTTCCCATTCCGCACGTGATTGCTAATACCCCGTCACACCGGACTTGCGTCCTTACTGCGTCCTACTACGGCGACCCAGGTCGCAGTGAGGACGCCATAGACGCCGGAGAGACGCAGTAAGGACGCAAGAGGTCGCAGTGAGGACGCCGAAAATTGCTCAGGACGCGAGCCCACGGCGACCACTTTGAACATGTTCAAAGTGATCGCCCAAGTCCGGCGTTCTTACGGCGTTTTGTTAAGGACGTCGTAGGGACGCCGTAGAGACGCAATAGTCGTAGTAGGGATGTGGTAGAGTCGCTGTAAGGTCGCCATGGATCTCGTGTGGTCGCCGCTCAAACCCACAGAAGATGATCATTGACTGCAAGGTATGTTGCCGTGTGGTCGCCGCCTCGGGGACGCCATGGTCGCAATTAGAACGCAGTAAGAACGCCAAGGACGCCGTATGGTCGGCTTTGGTCGCCGTAAGAACGCGGTAAGGTCGCGAGGGACGTATTAAGTGAGGACGCGCAGAACGCCATAAACCAGGACGCTGGTGTGACGGGAAGGCGAAAAACAGCATTCTTACCGAAAAAGTCATTGGCGTCCTTACTACGACAATCAGAAATGTCCAGAAACACAGTTTTAGGTCGCCGTAAGGACGCCAGTCCGGTGTGACGGGGCTATAAGAAGTACCAAAGC
>VMBQ01005856.1:0-35479 GCA_007657795.1 Dreissena rostriformis | reverse complement strand
ACGACGTCAAAGCGTAGTCCGTTTCTCTACGACGTCGGGTATATGTTTCACTACGAAACATCGTGTCAATACAAATGCCATCGAAGAACAGATATGGTACTTCGTTGAGTAACCTATACATTATATTTGTAGTTCGTTGCACAACCAATACATACTCTGTGCAAAACCTATACATAAAGCGACTTGTAATTTCCTTCCAAACAAAGCATTTGAATGATTAAAATATATGTTCGTAACCTGTTTTGTACTTTAAAATGTTTAATGTACAGTGTATCAAAGTAACATGTAGTTTCATTTAAGTTAAGTTACTGTAATTGGCTATTTTAACAGAATAACCACCTTATGCATTACTTCAAATCAATATATTTCGATTTGAGCTCAAAATCAATGTAAAGGTTGCAACTACGCGCATTTGTAATTAGTTTGTTATTGAGAATAAGTACCTACCATTACTGGATGTTCCGTTCTCTAATCCATAAATACCAGAAAAGATGAAACTCGCCTGATTAAGTAGTGTATTGACACACTGTTTCGTAGTAAAACATATACCCGACGTCGTAGAGAAACGGACTACGCTTTGACCTCGTCAGCTCCCAGTGGGGTCTGACAGTATGTCTATGCCACGATGGCCTATGGGAGTTTAGCATTGTGAATAAAAGTGAGGTAGATCTATAATAAAAAATATTTTTTATTTTTATTTTATTTTACCGAAAAAAACTATTGAAACATGAACAATTTATTTGAACCATGAACAATTTTAATATTCAATAATTGTATTTAATTTCAGCAATGGACAACCATTTATATTTTGATAACAATAATAAAAGAACAATGGTTAACACAGTCAATTACTTATCACAGGAAATAAAAATTCAAAAGTTTAACAGTATTAAGTATGTCTCTTAAAGTGTTTTCCGATTCCAACAAATTTTCTTTTTAATTTATGTTTTTTTTTAACGTTTATTTACATTGTAAAGAGTTTAACTTGAGAATTTCGCTGGAGTAATGACGTCATTTCGTAAAAAATATGTCATTTCGTCAAACAAATGACGTCATTTCACAGTAAAACGACTGGGACAGTATATTGTTTTACCATTCCGCACGTGATTGCTTAGGTAGCGGGCGACAGTATTTTTTTGGACAGTCATTATTTTCCCGCTTGGTCTGACAGTATTTCTATGTCACGATGACCTATGGGAGTTTAGCATTGTGAATAAAAGTGAGGTATAAAAACACGCAATGTAATATCTCATATACAGCTACCTTCTTCTAGAGGGCTTTTTTTTAAATATCACCTCTCTAGAGATATACATGTCAGCACACATAGATTGGTTAAAATTAAAATGTTATACTGAGCTACTTCACATGAAATTCAATCAAGGGCGACAATCGGGAACGATCATTGTCACGTTTTGCGTACAGTTTTGATATACATGGCGAGTTATCTTTCATGAGCGGCGCTCACACCCTGAAAGTCACGTGACTATCAATTAAAATGTTTCCCGTCAGTGGCTCGAGAAGCGTCCCCTTGAGACAGAGGTGACACGCTCTCGGCAGTGGGCGCTTGTCTTTACCCTGCTGCCGACACTCCACCAAGTACCGGAACAAGCATTCGTAGGACGATGTTCCGTCCCCGGCACTTAATCACACTCGCTTAAAATGGCGAACAAATATTTTTTTCCTGAATCGGATACGTCAAAGATTTAGAATCAAATATTTCTCACGAAACGCCGAAAATACTCATAATCGTTTGATCATTAACGCGTTTAAAAAAGACTTTATGTCTTCATGGCTTCAGTTTATTACTGGATCGAGAGTTATTTCTCGTACCACCATGCAGCGCTGCATTGACGGCACTTAGGGAAATGCCGTTTTCAAATCACTTTATCCTGAAGGCACATGCGCGCTGGGGAGATTCCGAATGTCAATCGTCCTTGGCATAAAAGGTAAGGAAGTAATGGCGGGCCTTTAGAGTCACGTTGGTGGAAATCGCATTATGGCCGGCATTCGGCAACCTTTCCTTTTCCTTGAACGTGTACTCTTGAGCTGCAGCAAGACTATGACTATCCCGTTGTGCATGTGCTTAATTCAGTAGTAGTGTACCGTAAAGAGTAGACCGTACGTGAAAAATGGTGACTTCACGATGGGAAGTGTGATACATTCCGTCATAGTTAACGAACATTCGAGACGCTGCCATTTCGGATCGGCCGGGTAGTGCTGATAAATGTGACCCTCAGGATCCGAAACGAAGCTGGGTACTTTTTAAGTATATTTTATCACGTTATAATAGTCAGTGCGATTTTCCCTGTTACTGTCATCGTGTCAAACACGTTTGACAAGCGAAGAACGGGTAACATAATATATGGCATATACTACTTGTATATACATATACATGTACGTAAAACATGTTAAATTCAATATTTTTCAGGAACAACATCATCAAACAGACCCAAGTGTGTTGTATCTTATACATCACCAAGTTTCATAATGAAGCTCTACGCGAGCCTTTGTCTCTTAAATGTCATGAAATGATTGGCCTGTTGAACAAGTTAATACGAATTCAAAACCTGACGCCAACCATTTGAACAGCCAAACAGCGCTATGTAAGTCAATGGGAAAGACCAACTGATATGAGTATCGAAGTATATGTCGAGGCGGTGTTTGTGAGGACGATGATGATGATCATGACGATGAAGATAATGATGAAGATAATGATGAAGATAATGATGATGGTCCTGGTCATGGTGGTAGTTGCAGTTGTGGTAAGACATAAGGTCATCAAATGAACGCCAATATCAGAAGACAAATTATGTATAATTTTAATTTCGGCGCTTATAACAGTATAAATGGAGTGACTTACTGAAGAAAACAATTTGCAATTACGATGCATTGTTTTTTTTTTATGTGGGAGTACAAACAACAAAACGAAAATTTGAGCAAATGTAGGCGTTCATCAGGCAAAAAACAACAACTTTCTGTAAGTCAAAAACAATCTGCAAATAGTAATCAATTGTTAGTCAAATCATTGAAACAACATCTCTGAAATGCATTTCCCAGTATACGGGTTTTGATTAGTATAACGCTAGTAAGGTCTCAAACTTGCGGAGCTTACTGGTTTATGGGAGTCTAACACGTCCCCTTCATACTGGCAGCTGGGGGTCGAAGACTTACCTCGATTCTAGAATAAATAGGCATATGCATGCATCGGTTAATATGATTTATATGTACTGTTGCTGTTTCTTTCTTATCCGTCAGTACTGATGCCGCTGCAACGTGAACATCACTCATTAGTTGAGGAGGAAGTCTACTGTTTTTGTATGTTTAACCACAGGAGTTTGAAATTCTATCCATAAAGCTAATCTAATGGCTATATAATAAAAAATATCCCTATATAGTATATAGAGAACAGGAAGGCAACGCATCAGACCCCGGCTCTGCCCATTTCCCAGTAAACAAGGGAAATTACTGGAAAGACAGGGTACCCTACATCGACCCATGGTCGGATAATCAAGACGCCGGTGAAAGAAACTAGGAACACTGCTTACCGTGAACTACCTTCCTTTAAATTCACAATTATTCACCACTTTCCGCTCATCGCCGAATCCATTGCGTGATGTTGTTGTTTTTATTCACTGCGAATCTGCCATGTACTGTCGATAACAAAAACAGCAAGAATTGTATTCTTTATTTTATATGCTATAATAAATATTCATATAAATTAATAGTATGTGTTTGTTTTTATTTGTCAGTTAATTATAATGTTTATTTTATTCGAAGCTGTTGTTGTTGTTGCAAAAACGTAAACAAAGGGCATGTAACCCAATGATCATGCAGCGGGAAATTTGAAAATTGGAAAATTTTCTAGCGAGTGGTATTTTATCATGGCCAGTCATCTAAGCATAGCGATATGGTATGTTTTCTCCGTGTTTAATGTCAAGTTAGGTTTAAAACTGACCACTTATATGTGAAACACAAAGATATGCCATAATTGGATTATAATTGGATCATAATTGGATCACACTCTATGACTAAATTCCGTACAAGGACACAAACGTGTTATTTATTTGTTTACAAAAATAATTCTGATTCCGCCGCTGGTCACATGGATGTCTTCAAAGACGACTTCGGCTAGGCTGTAACCCATATTACTCGGCTGTATTAACTTACCTTATGATATTTCACGAATTTGATGACTAGTGACTGGAAAATGATACAGTTATTTTAAAGTAAATAATTACGAACATCCTGAGTAAAATCACCAAAGCTTGATTAATGATAACTATACACGCAAATACTTTGCGAACATACTAGTACTCGTATTCGTGTACGTAATGCATCATCAACATATGAAGTATATCCTGTCTTATAAAGCGTTTATAGTCACTAAACAGTACATGCATATTAATAAATGAGTTTGAAATTCTATTCATAAAGCTAATGTTATGGCTAAATAATAAAAATAGACCCCCTATATAGTCGGGGGTCTAGTTTGTATTATTTAACATTACATAAGCTTTATGGCTTATGTAATGGCTAAATAATAAAAATATACCCCCCTATTTATATAGCCTCTATAGACTATATAGGCTAACTCGTGTGATATTATTATTGTCATATATGGTCTCTTTCGGAGGATATAATTCCAAGCACGATCGGACACTTCCCTAGAACCGCTGATCTTTCAGCTTGGTTACACCAGCACTTAAACCAGATAGACACAATCGTAAGGTCTACATCATCGGACATTGTACTTATAAATTTATCAACATGTATGTTTTAATGCATAAAGTAACGACACGTCTAAACTGACGTAGACAAACTGATAACTAACTGCTGAGGTCAATCATTATAGCCTGGGATCTGGTCAGGTTCCAAGCAGTTTGACAATTTAACAATAATTCTTCTGAATTTTGAGAACTTGAAAAAAAACTTAAAACGTAAAGATTAAGGCATTTTAGCAGACGACATGTAGTTGGTGAATACATGTATGACGACACACTGTGACATATGTATAGATATTACGACGATCATATGTGTCGCGTTCTGAGAAAACTGGGTATAATGCATGTGCGTAAAGGGTCGTCCCAAATTAGCCTGTGCAGTCCGCACAGGCTAATCAGGGACGACACTTTCCGCCTCAATTGGAATTTTGCTAAGAAGAGACGTCATTTAAACGAAAAATGTCATAAAAGCGGAAAGTGTCGTCCTATAATAGCCTGTGCGAACTGCACAGGGTAATCTGGGACGACACTTTAAGTACATGCATTGTGCCAAGTGTTCTCAGAACACGACACATATAGTCATCATAGAAAATTAAACAACAGTATTTTGCTTTTGACAAGACAAGTATGTTGACAAGTTATAAATAAATAAATACAGATTAAGTGTTTTTTTTTCTGCTACAGAACATTCATTTCTTTGTACTTTTTAATCCCCTTCCCTTTGTTGCTGCAAGACTGACAGAACCAGGTACTGTTACTTCTTTGTAAAAATGACTCATCACCCGTTAAGGCCCAGTCACACCGAGGTAACGGACGAGTAACGGACATAAAATCATTTTATCCGTTCGTGTCCTTTCTTATCCGTNTGTGCATGTGCTTAATTCAGTAGTAGTGTACCGTAAAGAGTAGAACGTACGTGAAAAACGGTGACTTCACGATGGGAAGTGTGATACATTCCGTCAGAGTTATCGAACTTTCGAGACGCTGCCATTTCGGATCGGCCGGGTAGTGCTGATAAATGTGACCCTCAGGATCCGCAACGAAGCTGGGTACTTATTAAACCATATTTTATCACGTTATAAAAGTCAGTGCGAGTTTCCCTGTTACTGTCATCGTGTCAAACACGTTTGACAAATAGCGAAGAACGGGTAACCTAATATATGGCATATAATACGTGTATATACATATACATGTGCGTAAAACATGTTAAATTCAATATTTTACAGGAAAAACATCATCAAACAGACCCAAGTGTGTTGTATCTTATACATCACCAAGTTTCAAAATGAAGCTCTACGCGAGCCTTTGTCTCTTCAATGTCATGATTTGAACAGCAAAACAGCGCTATGTAAGTCAGTGGGAAAGACCAACTGATATGAGTATCGAAATCTATGTCGCGGCGGTGTATGTGAGGACGATGAAGATAATGATGAAGATAATGATGAAGAAAATGATGAGGATAATGATGATGGTCATGGTCATGGTGGTAGTTGCAGTTGTGGTAAGACATAAGATCATCAAATGAGCGCCAATATCAGCAGACAAATTATGTATAATTTTAATTTCGGTGCTTATAACAGTATAAATGGAGTGACTTACTGAAGAAAACAATTTGCAACTACGATGCATTTTTTTTATTATGTGGGAGTACAAACAATAAAAAGAAAATTTGAGCAAATGTAGGCGTTCGTCTAAAAAAATCAAAAAAGTGACAGCATCGAGATTTAAAGAGACCGTTGTGCATGCCTTTTTTGTAGCATAGTTTTCATTTCGATCGATAAAATAGATTTTAGTGTAGCAAAAACGGTAGCAAAACAGAAGTGGTTTTTAATTGAAGCATATATGCAAATCATCATGATGAAAAGGTTCATGACGTCAACAACGATGATAATGATGAATGTGATGGTGGGGATGACGACGACATCATTGACTTAAAGGAAGCAATATTTTTGACAAAAAAAGATAAATCTTCCTGACGCACACTTCATTTAACATGTACATTCAGATGAGAGAGAGTTTCTTATCCTTGTCGCGCCTCGAGGGGACGTAAATCTCGTCCTCCTTACGCTGCTGTTCTATTTCTAGGGCCTACTGTGCAGCGAACACGCCCGTCTTAAAATATTAACGACAATCATTTACCGCCAACATCCTAGGGTAACGAATCGGGATATAACTATTCAGGGCGAAACCAAAACTTTGCGCTTTTTCTTGAAATACGAGGAATTACTATTTATTCACGATGCACATTGTCTTGAGGTGCATGCGTTTGACCCCGTACCTAACGTAGGGCCAGGTTCATTTTATATTAGGACATAAACAAGGAGCACAGTTTAGACATTCCATCAACGTGTCTGAACATTATGAATTATTCTCTTATAGTTGATGTGTCTGTTGTAAGTCTATTAAAACTAAAGACTTAAAAAACGAAATTGTTTATGTATTAAAAAAAATCTCGTCATCAACGTCAAATGTAAGCCAAATTTAAAGTTAACAAACAACATCTCTGAAATGCATTTCCCAGTATACGGGTTTTGATTGGTATAAGGCTAGTAAGGTCTCAAACTTGCGGAGCTTACTGGTTTAGTGGAGTCTTACACGCCCCATGCATACTGCCTGCCGAGGGTCGAAGATTGTACCTCGATTCTAGAATAAATAGTCATATGCATGCATCGGTTAATATGATTTATATGTACTGTTGCTGTTTCTTTATTATCCTTTAGTACTGATGCCGCTGCAACGTGAACATTACTCATTAGTTGAGGAGGAAGTCTACTGTTTTTGTATGTTTAACCACAGGAGTTTGAAATTCTATCCATAAAGCTAATCTTATGGCTAAACAATAAAAAAAATACCCCTATATAGTATATAGAGAACAGGAAGGCAACGCATCAGACCCCGGCCCCGCCCGTTTCCCAGTAAACAAGGGAAATTACTGGAAAGACAGGGTACCCTACATCGACCCATGGTCGGATAATCAAGAGGCCGGTGAAAGAAACTAGGAACACTGCTTACCGTGAACTACCTAGCGATATGGTATGTTTTCTCCGTGTTTAATGTCAAGCTTGGTTTCAAACTGACCACTTCTATGTGAAACACAAAGATATGCCATAATTGGATTATAATTGGATCATAATTGGATCACACTCTATGACTAAATTCCGTACAAGGACACAAACGTGTTATTAATTTGTTTACAAAAATAATTCTGATTCCGCCGCTGGTCACATGGATGTTTTCATAGACGACTTCGGCTAGGCTGTAACCCATATTACTTGGCTGTATTAACTTACCTTATGATATGTCACGAATTTGATGACTAGTGACTGGAAAATGATACAGTTATTTGAAAATAAATAATAACGAACATCCTGAGTAAAATCACCAAAGCTTGATTTATGATTACTATACACGCAAATACTTTGCGAACATACTAGTACTCGTATTCGTGTACATAATGCATCATCAACATATAAAGTATATCCTGTCTTATAAAGCGTGTATATCAACTAAACAGTACATGAATATTAATAAAGGGGTTTGAAATTCTATTCATAAAGCTAATGTAATGGCTAAATAATAAACATAGACCCCCTATATAGTCGGGGTCTAGTTTATTTTTTATTTTTTAGCCATTACATAAGCTTTATGGCTTATGTAATGGCTAAATAATAAAAATAGACCCCCCTATTTATATAGCCTCTATAGACTATATAGGCTAACTCGTGTGATATTATTATTGTCATATATGGTCTCTTTCGGAGGATATAATTCCAAGCACGATCGGACACTTCCCTAGAACCGCTGATCTTTCAGCTTGGTTACACCAGCACTTAAACCAGATAGACACAATCGTAAGGTCTACATCATCGGACATTGTACTTATAAATTTATCAACATGTATGTTTTAATGCATAAAGTAACGACACGTCTAAACTGACGTAGACAAACTGATAACTAACTGCTGAGGTCAATCATTATAGCCTGGGATCTGGTCAGGTTCCAAGCAGTTTGACAATTTAACAATAATTCTTCTGAATTTTGAGAACTTGAAAAAAAACTTAAAACGTAAAGATTAAGGCATTTTAGCAGACGACGTGTAGTTGGTGAATACATGTATGACGACACACTGTGACATATGTATAGATATTAGGACGATCATATGTGTCGCGTTCTGAGAAAACTGGGCATAATGCATGTGCGTAAAGGGTCGTCCCAGATTAGCCTTTGCAGTCCGCTTTCCGCCTCAATTGGATTTTTGCTAAGAAGAGACTTCATTTAAACGAAACATGTCATAAAAGCGGAAAGTGTCGTCCCATATAAGCCTGTGCGAACTGCACAGGCTAATCTGGGACGACACTTTAAGTACATGCATTGTGCCCAGTATTCTCAGAACACGACACATATAGTCATCATAAAAAATTAAACAACAGTATTTTGCTTTTGACAAGACAAGTATGTTGACAAGTAATAAATAAATAAATACAGATTAAGCGTGTGTTTTTTTTTCTGCTACAGAACATTCATTTCTTCGTACTTTTTAATCCCTTTCCGTTTGTTGCTGCAAGACTGACATAACCAGGTACTGTTACTTCTTTGTGAAAATGACGCATCACCCGTTAAGGCCCAGTCACACCGAGGTAGCGGACTTGTAACGGACATAAAATCATTTTATCCGTCCGTAACCGTTCTTATCCGTTTAATGTCCGTTTCATATCCGGTGAATCCGCTCCTTGTGCGGCGATGTCCGGTGACATCCGTATCGTCCGTTGGGAAGTTTTGAGCATGTTCAAAATGTCCACCGGATAAAAAAGACAGAGACATTCGTTTGATGTGCGGTCTTCATACGTTAGTGTACGGTTTGTTCGGAACTCGTGCGTTACAACTCCTGTACGTATCCGGCTTATGTTCGTTAATGTCCGGTTGTTCCCAACGGACGGAACGGATGTCACCGGACATCGCCGCACAAGGAGCGGATTCACCGGATATGAAACGGACATTAAACGAATTTGAACGGACACGAACGGATAAAATGATGTTATGTCCGTTTCTCGTCCGTTGCCTCGGTGTGACCGGGCCTTTATCCGGTAGAAGTCCATTACTCGCACGGTAATATCCGTTAGCCGACCGTTAATTATCTGGTACATATCCGTTAAACGTACGATTTTTCCCGTTACATCACCGGTGCTTGTGCGGTCATTGCTCGTTTCCTACGCTTCACACACCGATTGCGAGAGTCTTGAGCGGCAGAGCAGGTAAATTTTATCACCGGATAACCAAAATCTGCATATTTTGTCCGTTTTCTCTCCGTTACATGTTCGTAAGTCGGTGTGACTAGGCCTTTAGCTGAACACACCCATAGTGATACTATTCATTACATTTATCACAGCCTATACTTTCACCTTCACGACATATTGGCTTCTCCTCGCAAACATTGTCACAGATTGGACATACAAATAAGTCTTCTCCGGCATCAGTGTTTTTTTACTTTCTTACTTTTCCCCTTTCCAGTTACCTTTCTCTTTCTAGGTTTACAATCTTTCTCCCGACTTTCTATGTTATCCGATTCTTATCACCTGCAGCTCTATCTCCTAACGCTTGAATCTTTGTTCTTAAAGCTTGCTTTTTTTCTTGGGATAGAGCGTTTGAAGTGCTTCAAGCTGTCTACAATAGAAAGTTTTATGAAGTGTTCGCTGATGGCCTGGTACAACTCAGCTAACAGTACAAGTACAAGTTCGTCCACAATGCTGTCATCCTGTACTGAACTAAATAAATCAATCAAACTACCTAATAAATTACTTTCATAATCAATATGATTTCTGTAAATGGTGTGAATTCTGTCAATAGGTTTGTGAAGATTTTCAGCAGTTAATTGTGTCTGTAATGCGGAGTGAAGATTTGTAAAAAATATAAAAAGTTCATTACTAACAACAGTTAAACCGCGAGATTTATTTTGCTTAAATTCTATTTCTGACATAGAAGAGTCTCTTGGATCCACACTGTCCTCTGACGTTGTGAGAGCTTTAAGCATTTTTTCTTTCTTATAATTCATTTGCCTTGTAAGGCTGCTATTTTTATTATTTTTTCCCCCAGATATCTTTCTACAGTGTCCCTTAAACGGTTTCTGATTTTGTGGACACACACACCAGCGATATATCTTAATTTAGCAGTTCCAGCTTCAGAAAATGAATGAGCATTCGAGGTCGATGGTTCTGGTTGGGCTGATACTACTTCCTGAACTTTTACATTTATTATTTCGTCCATCACACAGAACGCAAGTTTTGAAGACATTTTATTTTGAATTTTTGTCTTTTGTTTTACCTTGAACACGTTTTTGATACTATTAATGTGTTCTTGCCCGACCAAGAATTCGTTCGAGTTTTTGTATGAACGCATCCACATAGGTCGTGTGCGTGAATCTTTTTCTATACATGCATTTACTTTAAAGTGAATATACTCCAGGTGATGAATAAATGGCTCTGATGAAATGAATTCTGGTGAAAGAAGAGTTATGAATTCAGTACTTTTATTTGCAGCTATGAATTCCTGAATGTTAAATGGACAGGTTGAACGGGGTAATTCAATTCCTACCCCCTCCACGGCGTCATCTTCCATGTCCGAAACACAAATGTCCGTCTCCATAGGTGGTCCACTAGGTCGATCTTCAATTAATTTATCCAAAAACTTAGAACAACAAGGCATGTCGGCTTCCACTGCTTTAAATGGCTTCTCATAGAATTCATAAAATGATTTTGGATGTTTAAAAATGCAACAGTTATATTTAAATTTCAAAAGCAAAGTCCCTGCTTGCAAACAGCCCTTCCAACAGCTACCCCCAACTGTCCAGGGGCGAAAAACGGGGCACTGTAAATTTCCAAGTTTTGAATTGTCTGTCCTTGGGCACGATGCACTATTATAGCAAAAGCTTAAATTACTGGTATTTGTGAACGTGATACCAATACCTTATTTTGACTCGCATCAAATACTTCAAACTTTTCAGGTATCATTTTATGTAATTCACCATTAAAATTTATGATTCGCGGATGTCCATTTGAAAGTTTATGAACAGTACCCCTTTTTCCATTATACAGTTTACCAGCTAAATTCTTTATCAGTATGACCGGAGCACCCACTTTAAGAAGTAGCGTTTTTTTGGAACCGGAGACCGCAGCAGTATATTTCTGTTTCCTAAAAAGTGAAAAAGCAACACTGGTCTGCGAACAAAACCTTTTTCGAAAAGGTTTAGCGGGCCTATATAGCGAATAATTATTAATAAAGTCATGTACATTACACATATGTGTCGTGTTCTGAGAAAACTGGGCATAATGCTTGTGCGTAAATTGTCATCACAGATTAGCCTGTGCAGTCCGCACAGGCTAATCAGGGACGACAATTTCCGCTTTTATGGAATTTTTCGTTCAAATGATGTTTCTTTTCAGCGAAAATCCAGTTAAGGCGGAAAGTGTCGTCCCGAATTAGCCTGTGCGAACTGCACAGGCTAATCTGGGACGACACTTCACGCACATGCATTTTGCCCAGTTTTCTCAGAACACGACACATATCACAACACAGGTAAACTTCATAGTCGGAAAATTAAAATCTATTAGTTGTATAGGGGGCGTTTTAGTTTTAAACAAACTGGTACCGTTTTGTTTCAATTTATATTTTGCATATAAAATGAAAATAAGAATCTTACTAAAACGTTGGTTGTGATCAAAAGCGTATGGCCAGCTAACCGATTAAAAGTTTATGTCACTTAGAATAATAACATTTATACATTATTAACCTGACTTTAACCGCTTCATAACGCTTGTTGATGTCTTATCTAGTGTGATAAAGTGTTTGATACTGAACAAAGAATTATTGACATGATATCTTATGAATTATGTTGATTCCTTTATATCTTTCATAAGCCAGCACACTCAATATGTGTCTGCCATGAATTTGCTTCGTTGCTTAAAAATATGTTCTATAAATATTATTATTAATAATACCTTCATCTTTTCCTTTAAAGACGTGAACCTCTCTTTCCAGTTGATCCAATATTTATTCATTGTCAAACCGCACATCGAAATTAGTCCGAAAAAACGTCACCCTGTCTTCTGCAACATCTTTGCTGTTTTCGTTTAATCCCCTCAGTAGTTGAAGGGTGGCTTCTGACGGTGACCCGTCACACAACTCTTGCAACGCCGTCGCTAGCTCTTTTTCTTTCTGTCTTATAACCTGTAAACAATATACGTATTTGTCAGAAACACAATGCCCCCTTCTGCGCCGCTTTGAAGCCATATATTTGACCTTTGACCTTGCAGGATAACATTAACTTTTACCTTTTACCACTCAAAATGTGCAGCTCCATGAGATACACATGCCTGCTAAATATCAAGTTGCTATCTTCGATATTCCAAAAGTAATGACCAATGTTAAAGTTTTCGGACAGACAGACTGACTGACGGACAGTTCAAAAACTATACGCCACCCTTCGGGGGCATACAAATACTTTTACGCAGTTTATTCTATTTATTAAAATAATTAAAATGTTAATCGCTATCAAATCAGACATGTTGCTCAATACAGGTCAAAGTTCAATATACAAAATAGAGATAACTTTTTCTGCAATTGAAAGGTGACTTATAAAAAGAAAATCTGTTAAACAAGCTGGTAATATTTATCGTTTCTTGTATGTAAGCTGTTTGCACTTTGACCAATACTAAATAAATAATAACTTACTTCTGTCAGATGTACATGATGAGGAAACGTGACTTCAAGAAGTGTTCTGCTAAAACAGTAGTCTCCGTCATCGTTCAAAAATCTGTTTGGGACCGGGGGAAGCTGTTTGTAGTCGCCACAGCCAATGACCTAAAAGGATATAAATTGTGCATATCAGTCAGAATTTTATAGGAAATGCCTGATCCTTTAAGTTTGTATAGATTTATTAGATACAAATAATATTTTACACGAAGAAATGACTATTTTCTTTTCAGTTACAGTTTTAATATTAGCGTATTGTTTATTTTTTCATTTTTTTTTTATAGGAAACGTATTTAAGTTTTTTAGATGCATTTTTTTGTTTGGTCTTTTATATTCATTTTGGGGCTTATCTTATAATCTGAATAAAACATGTTTGACATATGTATGGGGTACAGTCCCTTTAAGATGCATAAACATCATAAAACTTAAATCTATAACCACCCTTACAGGTTCAAATTATATGTTCACTAGGATGACAGACTTTATATGAATCTTTTCAGGTTATAACTAAATAAAAAGATATTAGTTTGTACGTACCTGCATGCCACCAAAACAGAGACCATTCCGCTTGACATGACGACAAACGTACTCGACCATCTCAAATATCTTCCTAGACAGCATACTGATTTCGTCAATAACAAGGCATTCTGCTGATAAAATTATCTGGTTTGCTGATGCGTACTTATCATCGTTATCGAAAAGCTCTGATAGTTTTTCTAAGCTGTAACGGCCATCTCCAATACCGGCCCAATGATGAAGCGTGGGAGCAAGCATTCCTAGTTGTATACTGGCCATACCGGTCGTAGCTGTGACTGCTACTTGTTTTGATGTGTACAACCTTTTAATAGTTTCTTTAAAATATGAAAGAAAATGTCAGAGTTAAGTTCTGCTGGAAGTTCGAATAAAAGTCAAAACTGAAATGACTTAATTAAAACCCTTCTAACAACAAGTTTTACCAAGTGTAGTTTGCAATTTACAAAAAAAATAAAAAAATGAAAACAGTTTCTTTAAATTCATGTACACGCACATGTTTATATTGAACATGTCTTAATGTATCATTTATATTTTCGGCAGGTTGGGCGTAAACGTTGAAGAGTGCAAGGGATCAACCACTAGTATAAACGAGCTATATAAACGATGCATGAACCTGACACCTCCTCTAACAAAGGATGTTAAAGCTAAAATTGTTACACGGATGTTCAAAGTAGAACCGAGGATGCAGTTCCAAAATGGCGAACGTTTTTTTTTGTTTAAAACAATTTAAGGTCAAGAATCGACAGTAATCAAAATATGTGCTTTCCGCCTTTTGTTAAAGTTACAGAACAAACATCTGGCAAGTTGCAAATTCAATGTCCCCTGACAACTGTTATCAATGGGAAAGTAGAAATTTGCACCGTAATATTTACAGACACGGATACAATTCATTTCGTAGCTGGGCTACATGTTAAATGTGGCTATCCCTTACCACCTGTTAAAAAACCCTTAGATGGGACCATACACGCTTTATTTTCCATAAGAATCTTCAAAGGTGTACCTTATGCAGAAACGCTTTCGAAAACATTTCAAAAGGAAACTATTTCTCTTATCTATAATGAGAACACGGTCTTCTCAATAAGACGTTCTAAATCCTGTAAGAAGCTGAAACCACTCTGTAGGAAGACAGACTCTTGTAAAACATGCTCAGACTCTTATAATCAATATAAAAGACGCGCAGATACACTGGTCATGGCTGAGATATGTGATGAAGCAAGTGTAAGTGAGGAGCCACCTGAAAAGCAACCACGTGTGCCATTATGTGACAGCACAAATATTGATTCAACCACCATGAATATTCCGAATTCAACTACTATCCAATCTAATACTGTCATAAATCCATCTTTGATCCTAAATAAAGAATCACATGCAGATATGAAATCCATTTTAGGAGACATATTGAAAGACGGTAATGCTGGCCAATTCCAATTATTGCTAGAATCTCAGTTACGGAACTGTAGTAATGAACTAGACATTCATCAAAGGAGATGGGATCCAAAGGTTATTAGCATATGCTTGGGTATACTTTTAAGATCTCCTCAGGCTTCTCAAAATTTGGAAGATTCCGGACTTCTTGTATAACCATCCCGCCGATTATTACAGTACTATACAAATATAGTAAAACAACAACCTGGATTTAATGCCCAAAATTTGGATTGGATGCAGAAGGAAGCCGAAAAGAAAAACTTCTCTAAATTTGGACTCCATGGTGGAATTTTGCTAGATAAAAGGACTGTTCAGGATGACTTGATAATAAGTAGAAGCGGTGATACCTGGAATATTGTTGGTATGGTGGATATGGGAGACACTAACAATGCAATAAAAGTGCTTAAAAAGGTCGAGATTGCTACGCATGCGTTACAGTTCGTGTTCCATGGGTTTACTGGTTTTGGGTAAATATATTGTAGATATATTTCTCTGCTTATGAAGGTTATCCAGAAAACTTGTTTCTAGTTGAAACACAAGTTATATTTACAACTACAAATGTATTTGTACGAAATTAGAGGTTTTTATGCCCCCGAAGGTGGGCATATAGGATCGCACTGTCCGTTTGTTTAGGTCACTTTGCGTTTCGGTTTAGAAACATGTGGAAAAAGGGAGCATATGTCATTCTATGGTGACAAGCCTTGTTTCTTACTTTTTCGAGGGAGCGAATGGGTTCGCATGCATTAACAGACAACTCGTGAATGTTTAATCATGTATTTCTTTTCACATTATTATACAATATCTTTTTCATGGTGTATTTCAGTTCGAACACAGCAACATCCCCTGAACTATATACTACCTTTTGGGACTGCGTTGATAAGCTAGATGAACATGGTTTCTGTGTGGATAACGTTATGCTAGACGGAGCACCCACAAACAGATCATTTACTAGTATGCTTATGAAAGACCCGAGAGAGGCCAAATATATATTTCATGATGTCTTTGATCATACCCACTCCATCTGTGCAATACAGGACATTATGCATTGTTTAAAAAAAGTGAGAAACAATATTGATTCAAGTATTTTAGAGCATAGCAAAGACAAAGGACGGTATCTCATTATCAATGATGTTCCTGTTGTCTGGGACCATTGGAGGGAGTGTTTTAATTTTAATTTTCAGAATGGATTTGCCATTCATAGAAACCTTGACATCAATCTAACACCAGCATCGAAAATGGGAAACCATTTAGCGATACAGGTGCTGGATAATGACATGCCTTATCTTATGAAAATGTACCAGTCGACACTCGCAGATCCAGAGAAGTAATCTTCTTCTGTATTTTTACTAGAGAAAACATCGCAAGTCGCATCAATGTTCTCAGATAAAAACAGGCCAATTTCGACCCTGACAGACGACAGATTTACTGTTTTGAAAGATGTTCTGGATGTCTTCAACTCCTGGGAATCTGAAATAACTTCATCGACTACTTATACCGACAAGAAAACATTGATGACCCAACAAACCAGAGATGATATAAATTCTTCTATTACAGGTTTCGTATCTCTCTGCGATCTTCATGTGAAAAACGGAAATTCTATTAACCCTGGTTACTTGAATTCAGATTTGGTGGAAAACTTCTTCTGCCAGCAAAGGGGGATCAGAAATGGTCTCAACACCAATCCGACGTTGGCACAGTATGGTCCGTCTCAGACGGCAATCATCCTAGGACAACACAGTGTCAGTAACAAAGCAAATTCTGGTTCTGCTGCAGTGTTATATAACGCGCATAGGCCATTCCCACTAAATCCTCAACGAAATAAAATTAACAAACTTACAAGGCGCAGCATACGCATATGAATAGAACACGTGTACAGATGACTGTACAGTACGAACATGTGTATTTCGCGCGTTAACTATCATATTGTCATATTGTTACAAATCTGACTTATTCAATTGAGTGATAGTGTATTTCCATAACCACCATGAACAGACCTAGGCCCAAACAAAACGGGTCTGCTTTGATTTTTTTTATCAATTTGTGCTTCAAAATGAACTAATGTCAGTTTATATAGTATAGCCTGTTTGGTCCTAGTTTCGTCACCCTGAGACTACTTGTATATCTGTTAAAGTTAGTTGATCTACCAAGTATATGGTAAAATTGACAATGAAGCTATGTTTAATAACCATCTAGTTACATGTTCGTCTATAGGATGGGATACCGTCACATACTCTGGCCATTTTATGAACGGGAAACTCTACGTATTCGCGCCACATGATTGGGACTAGATATGTTTATGCATGTATTCGACGAATCGTTATTACATGTAGACAATATAGGTTAACCAATGTATGCAATTTTATAAAATGGCCTTTATTCTGCCAATCCAACATATTCTGTCATATTCTTACCTTAGATAAGTGTACGCATGCTATTTTGGCGGGATTTATTTGCATATCAAAATTTGCATGTAAATATTAACTACACAAGAAACTAAGCAGTAAGAACAATTACACCATACTTACTTCAACGTGTGTGTTTTTCCTGTACCACAAGATCCTGTCATTACAAAACTATGATCTTTCAAGGCCAGTGAAATAGCATCAGTTTGTGCCATTGTTTACATTCGCTGTTCTCTGCAGTACTGTTCTGTCCGGATACGATGCGGGTTCGTACGGGAATTAGGAAAAAAATAGATTCGCAGTGAATAAAAACAACAACATCACGCAATGGATTCGGCGATGAGCGGAAAGTGTTGGATAGTATTGAATTAAGAGGAAGGTAGTTCACGGTAAGCATTGTTCCTGGGTTTTTTTACCGACCTCTTGATTATTAGACCATGGGTCGATGTAGGATACCCTGTCTTTCCAGTAATTTCCCTTGTTTACTAGGAAATGGGCGGGGCCGGGGTCTGATGCGTTGCCTTCCTGTTCTCTATATACTATATAGGGGTATTTTTTTATTATTTAGCCATTAGAAAACTTACCATCAAGTGTTAGTTGTTAAAGCAACCCGATATTACGGAAAGTGTGTTAGCAGCAAACAAGCACGAAATGGTTCAGTGGCTGAGAATTCAAGAAGAGCTCAACCTAGAAAGTAAATCGAAATGACTGTCTGCATCGAAAACCTAAAAGTACTTGATATAATTATATATCAAACCCCGTCATTTCAATGTTTTTGGTTTTACTTACTGACATAGTGTAAAGTTTCCATTTCTGGCTAAACACTTTGTTCTTTATTCCTGACCTTTGGGCTGACGTCACTTTTTTAAATCATGGCCTTTGGTAGCGAGCAAGTAAAATACAAAGTATATCGTACACCAGTTACTGCTACTACAATTTACCTTATTTTAATTGAACTTCAATAGTATAAGTGTATAACATTTAGATGTTATATGTCCATAGCTATTTATTAAATACCCGTATATCTGTATTAATGCTTTGCATTTTATTATGGCTAGCTTCAATCGTAAATGATACATGTGCTTATTTTAATGAAACTCACTATCACTTTGTACCATCATTAAATGTTTGCTATATAAACACTGTACCCATACATGACCCACGTGCGATGAGGACATTTTGTATGTCTAGTGTAATAAACTTAACAAAAAGAAAGAAGTTCTGTTCTGTAGAACCTTCTCTCAGTTGTTCAAATGTAGCTGCTTTCACATACAATTTAGCAGTTGTAAACCAGTATCGTATCGTCGACTGAACACTTAATGCAGATATATTTACATAAAAGGCTTTCCTTTTTTCAAGTTCAAATCGACTGTGGTATTGATCCGCTGATAACACTTGTGAGGTGGGAATAACATGAACCGGAAGCCACTAAATATAGATGGAAACAAAACATATGAAATGAAACAATATTAACAATAATTGATGTTTATGCACATTTTATGATGAGTAAGTAAACAAATACAATTGCGGATTTACCATGCACGTATCGAGAGATGAATTGTGTATGTTATACGAAGGAATCTTTTTTTTGTTCAGGATATTTACGAAACAAAGGTGGCAAGATGAAAAGTTGTAAACTTACCATTTAACAGCATATATAAATGCAAACAAGCATCTCTGATTTAGCCTACCGACGCCGGGGTATAAACTTATACGAATACAAACTTATAAATGTACCACCGCCGACTACGGCGCGCCGGGGTGCAGGGGAATCGATTGGCAGTCAACTGTCAATGTAGTCTCTGGCTACAAAACACTATTTTATTAAAGAATTAGATATCGAATTAGATTTGGATTTTTTTTGGAGGGGTAAAGGTAAAAACAGACAATTCAAAAATAAAATGTCAGTGCTTAAATGAGGTTCACTTACCGATATTATTAGTAAAAACTGTTGAGAACACTTTCAATAAACGTAATGAAATGTATTGCTGCCTTAACCTTTGTAATGTATCAATTACAAAGTAATGGATATATTATGATGTAAGCCGTCAAATAATACAAATAACTTGATATTGACTGATGCGTTGCAGTGAAACAGGGTTTTGGGTTAGCTATCTATACACATATGATATTGGTGGAAAAGACCCAAGAAAAACAACATTGTCATTGTAGAAAACCTCATGCATGACGAGCAAACTGCAATGCCCCATCACTTGATAGTTCTATCCATGAGAACAAAAATCAATTAAAAGAAACAAATATCAAACCGCGCAGAAAGGATGTTGGTAAGAAATAAGACAGAGAAACAAGACTAAATAAAGGTTAGAATTAACTTTCATTTCATACGTCGTTCACGACCGTCGTTTTATTTAATCCACAGTTAAGATTTTAACGATCAATTGTAAATGGATACCTAGCTTGGGATTATTCCCAGGGCTTGTCGGGTCAAGCTCAAGGCGTCTGTTACTAAACATAGAAAAACTTTTTTCCGCTCAATAGCTTGAGCTTGTATGTAAAATTATTCCATTCAAATGTTGTGTGTATGAAGCTTTCGTTGAGACCTAGTTTGGAATTGCAAATGAGGCTCTTAGGTCAAGGTCTGGCAAACCCAATTCTATAGTTATACTGTAATTATTTTAAAGCTATAACTTTTCATTTGGGAATTCTGGGTCAAATGGGTAGTGACTATGACCTGACAATCAAAAAACACGTAAGGGACGCTTTATAATATGGGGGATCAACATCACATTTTCTGGAGGGGACCCAGTCACGATCACTCTATTTTTTGAGGCATTTGCTGTTTTACAAGGACTTTGGTTCAAGGGAGGATTTTAAACTGCTGTAATCTGCACTTTCCCTCCTCCCATTGCGAATGTTTGAAATATGTTTGGCCTCATGATACGACTGGAATCCCCGGCATACTGTTGGTCTCCTTACACGTTTAAGTTGTAAAGTTGCCTGGCACACCTGGCGCAACATTGTCTCATTTGACAGAGATCGTCCACACCAAAAAAGCATTGTAATGGCTTCATATTGAAGTTAACGTGGAGCGTTTTATTTCCCATAACACGACAAAGTGACTTTCGTCAGTTTAGGAAAACATGGTGGGGCGGTCGAAATGGGTCAGGCGTGCTAGTTTTATTATGTATTTTTATTTGTAGTCATTGTCTTTCAATCGCTGAATGCTGTTGTTCTTCTCTGTTGTTTTTTTCTCTGGAACCCTCGCCAATGATTCGGAAAATACTTTGCTTGTATCCGGGCCCAAAACGCCTTCACACAGAACCAATCCTCTCTAAAGAAATTATTTTTAAATTTCAATTGACGCTGTATGACTGCTCCGAAACTGTTTTGGTGACTAGCTTGTGCGGCGCTTTATGAATGTATGACGCAAGTTGGCAAACCGTAATGATTGTGAAGAGGCGCACTAAGCTGAAGTAAACAAATGATGGTCTCCCACCACATGAAAAAGTGACTTTCGTCAGTCTATGGAAACCTGGTGTGTCTCTCGAAATGGGTCAGGCGTGCTAGTTTTAATATGTTTTAACTGTAGTCATTGCCAACAACCACTTGTTCGTGAAGATCTTCTCTGTTTTTCTGGAATCACCTCCAATGCTCCAGACAATACCTTGCTTGTATCCGGGCCAAAAAGCCCTCACACAGAACTAAATAAAATCTAAAGAAATCATTTTTCGAATTCAATTGGACGCGTTCAATTACGCTGTATGCATGCTCCGAGACAGGCGGGATTGTTTTGGTGACCAGCTTGTGTGGCGCTTTATGAATGTATGAAGCAAGTTGGCGCACTATGATGAAAGGTATGTTTCATAGTTCTATTGCAAAGGTCATTATAAGTGTCAAGTGCATTTCACAGCGACGAAAAGAGGTTTGTTTGTTTGTCTGTGTTTTGTTTTATTGGCTGACGTTTTATATTTCCCTTATATATTTACTTCTATGGTTGATCTGTACGTTCATTAATGAGCTGNTTTAATGCCATTTTAAAGAAACATTATATTTTGAAATTAAATCATCATACTTAGAGTGAAATCAGCACTGTTCACCCTTTAAGTTCCGTTTTGAAATAAGCTCCCTTGAGTTATTATACACATTTTAAAGAATGGAGCGCTTGTTAAAAATGACTTTAAATATGTATCTTAATATCCCATATATATGCATTACAAATAATCGTAATGTATACGTAAGCCTAGCTCCGTTCAGTACCACACAGTAATTTACCTACGTAGTAGTCCATAGTCAGTTAAAACTTAAAACCCTTGTTTGGGACCTATGGACACATACACATTTGTAATGTACGTTCCGAGTTAATAAAATGCACAATAAACCCATACAAAGACTTAACATGACGATAAATCACGCGCACGTGTTGCATTTTAAAGACACGGGACAATACCAGCATGGTTGGTTTGTGTTCACTAAAAATACGTATAAGGCCATAGTGAAAGAAAAATCTTGTTTGTGAATTAAGGACACTGAAACATGGGCACTTACGTAAACAGTAAATTCAATAACGCTGAATGAGCTGAATGGTCATGTGTCCAATATGCATTTGTTTGGAACTGCATGTAATTTTATTAAATGCACACGCTTAATTCTTTGAATGGTCACGCATTAAGACGACACGTGACTATAACTACAAGTATGCATTAGTCCATATACCGGGAAAACTCGTTAAGTTGCATAATAATTTTGTTTCGATCATTTTCAACTACTGATGGTACTGTGCATGATTGATTTACACTGCGTTTGTCAATTAAACTTAATAAGTTTAAACTAAAACTCTGCATTTACCTTTTCCGCTGTCTAACTCCGATTGTTTACATCGGATGATCACGCAACTTGGTGGTAATGTTTGAGGGCATAACACCCCCACCAACTTTGATAACCAGCAAAAAGGCACGATGAACTTTTGAATTATGGCCAATGAAGTGTACACATTTGTCAATTTAGCTGTGCCTGCTCTCTAAAAGGTGGTTTTAGGTCAATATCGTTACTTTTGTTTGCATTTACCAATATTGATGATACTATGGATATAGCAAGTTGTATTAACCAATATTGATGATACAATGGATATAGCAAGTTGTATTAACCAATATTGATGATACTATGGATATAGCAAGTTGTATTAACCAATATTGACGATACTATGGATATAGCAAGTTGTATTAACCAATATTGATGAAACTATGGATATAGCAAGTTGTTAAGGAGACCTAGCTTGGGATTTTATTATGGCATGTCGGGTCAAGCGCAAGGTCACTGTTACTAAACAGAAAAACAGGTTCCGCTCGATAACTTACGTTTATATATGGAGGTATTGAATTCATATTTGGTGTGTAGGTAGCTTATATGGCGACCTCGTTGGAATTACAATAGGGCTGGTAAGGTCAGGTCAAGGTTAATGTTACTCAAAATAGAACAACGGTTTCTGGTCAATTTCTTGAGTTTGGGTGAAGGTATTATGCGATAGAAATTGTGTGTGTTTGTAGCTAACATGCATACCTAACATAGGATTGCATATTAATTATTTTAAACTAATCGATAGATATGTTCAGTGTTGAAGACTTGGTTCCATCGCATTGCTTTTTTGTTTTTTGACTCCATTCTTTCTGTGTCATCATTTGAACAACAAATAATACTTCGTTCAAAAATGATTCTAAACGAGCGTATTGTGCGTCCAGTTGGCACTGTTGTTACTGTTCATCGACAAAAACAAATCGACTTATAAGTTTTATACTTAAGTGTTATACTGCTCTTGATATAGTACTTAATTACGCATGCATAATTAGAAAACAAATCAAAACTAGGTACAAAATAATATTATCGTTTTCTATTAGTTTTAATACCCGTTATGATTGTGTTACGTGTTTAACCATTGATTGCGCACGATTCTATGCACACTTCGGGGTTTAATTCATTTTTTCATTCGACTTTGTTTTTAGAAAAGAAAGCTATTGCCGAATATGATTATAATAGATTGCGTAATAGGACAAATCATCTCTAGTGTGGCTTGTTCTGACAAAACTTGGCAAAATGCTTGTGCGTAGTGTCATCCCAGATTAGCCTGTGCAGTCCGCACAGGCTAATCCGGGACGACACTTTCCGCCTAAACTGGATTTTCGCTAAGAGACATCATTTAAACGAAAAATTCCATAAAAGCGGAAATTGTCGTCCCTGATTAGCCTGTGCGGACTGCACAGGCTAATCTGGGATGACAATTTACGCACAAGCATTTTGCCCACCAGTTTTCTAAGAACACGCCACAAGTAATCGTCCAAAAGAGGTTATCTCGAAGGAAATCTGATATTTTCTCACAGCGGTTTCCCACCCATAGCCATGTTTTTCTTGAAACATTATTTTGAAACATAATACGTCTCTCAAAATAGAACCTTACTTAATTCAAGATATTTACTTTAATTCAAAAGATTCATTGTGTGTTAGATGTACTTTGCAATTATAAAAAAAAAAAACTATGTTACTATTAACGGTATTTTATATTAAAATAGTGGATATAAATCTATAATTGGAAATATTAATTTAATATATATTGCTTTTTAAGCGGGATTGTACAACGATGTGATTAAATATAGCACTCATATATAAACAAATGCATGGAAAATAGACAGGTTGACCACTTTGCTCGGTGGAGCCATGAAACCTAAACCACTGGGCGAATCGATCACTGCTGTGACCGAACGTGGCTGGCGGCTCATCCTGGATGTAAAACCACAAAGATCGAGGCTGTTCAGCCGCGTTACTACTCACATCAGCACAAGAAATATGAACACATTAAAATTGTTTACATAAATACAATTACGATTTTTTTCCATAAACTGCAATACACGGATTTTTTATTTCCACTATACTGAAATACGGTATTTGCAATATTGTTGCCGGCATAAGTTTTAATGCTGTCGGATTAAGACCGGTTTCTTGGTGACGGCATTAATTTTATCTGAACCACACAGGTTAAAGTCTTCTGGTGGAGTTTTGTCTTGTGCAACTGTTGACAATTTTATAACGAGACACAACACCGGAAAACGGGCATTGCTCCCAACACAAACTTGTATGATGATGGAGTAATATAAGGGGATAAACAGTCTATAGGCTTGCTGAAGTTACGAAATTGTATACTTTCAAAGGTATATATAAATAATAGGTAAAAGATTTACCGATATAATACACATTACTTTTCAGATTTAGACTATGAATAACTATATCATAATAAATTGTGCGTGGGATCCCGCGCAGATTAATAATATAGCTAATTATATGCTTTATATGAATGCAGTAAGAATTTGATACTGGCTTCAACTTGGTACTACACAAAAGTGATACGCTCAACAATACATTTGCCAAAATTAAGTACAGCAAATAGTGTTAACCCAAAACAATCCGACCAAAACAGTTTTGATTATTTGTTTGATTGTATTTTCTCACATGAAATATGCGTGCTTCTACGTACAAGTAAATGTGATAATTTACTTCATCATGCAAGCCGGGATTGAAGACGCTTTCTCGATACTGGAATAAATATTCATATGCATGCACAGGTATATATGATTTATTTGCACTATTTATATATATTTTTTATGTTTCTTTTAGCACTTATACCGTTGTCCCCTGTATATTGCTCATTAGCCGAGAAGGGAGTGTACTTCGTGTATATTAAAAGGTGTTTCGATTACCAAATCACTTAAAAAACTATCGATCGAGTTTTAGTTTTTAAAGCAACCTGTCTCGGTGTTAACATCAGTAGTTCAGTGGCTGAGACTTTAGAACGAGCTTAACTGAAAAAGAAAATCGAATTGTCTATCTGCATAAATGCAAGGTCGAAAACAAATATCTATTTTGTTTGCTCATATATCAAACCCCGTCATTTTATTTATTTGTTTTTGTTCACAGCCATATTGTCTTGTTAACATTTTTTGTGAAACATATGTTCTTTCACCAAGGCTTTAAATTGACTATATTTTCGTTTCCAATTGGTAGCAAGCAAGGGTTTATATTAGTTAACTTTATTGGGATTTTGTGTTATACAATAAGATGACGAAAATTACAAAGTTATAATTATAAAGAATAAGTTAATTTGAATTCGTGTACACTGATTGCATTACGTTAATGTTTATGTACGGTAAAATATGTCAAACACAAAATACATCGTACACCAGTTAATGCTACTTCAATTAACCATATTTTAATACGTTTTAATAATATAGGTTTATACCATTTAAATATTATATGCGAATATCTGTATTTATCCTTTGTATTTTATTATGGCTAGCTTTAATATGTATTGATACATGTGCTTATTTTAATGAAACGTATTTTCGCTTTCTATCGTCATAAACTATTTTCCGCGTAAACACTGTACGCATACATGGTCCACTTGCGATAAGGACATTCTGTATGTCTAGTGTAATAGAAAAACCTTAATTTAAAATAAAGTTCTGTTGTGTATAACCTACTCTTTATAGTTCAAATGTAGCTTCTACTGCATACAATTAAGCAGTTGTAAATCAATATATTATCATCGAATGAACCCTTTATGAAGAGATATTTAGATAAAATGCTTTCCTTTTTTGAAGTTCAAATCGATCGTTGTATTGATCCGCTGATAACACGTGTGAGATGGGAATGATATGAACCGGAAGCCACTAAATATAGATGGAAATAAAACATATGAAATGAAACAATATTAATGATAATATATGTTTATCCTCATTTTGTGATACGTAAGTCAAAACAACAATTACAGATTCATTATTTCAATATCGAGTGATATTATTTCGCAGGTTTTACAAAGGGATAGACAATTGTTTTATGATTTAAACAAATAAACTGTGCAATATGTAAAGTGGTACACTTGTCATTTAACAGCATATATAAGTGCAAATAAGCAGACCAGTAAGGGCAGAAAGGAGATGCCATGAGGGACTTTAGAAGGACCTACATTGTGTCCCCAGGCGTTGAAAATGACACTGGCACAGCAGGCTTGCAATCGGAACCTTGTAATAGACAACCAGATCCCGCATGGTCTGCATGAGCTGTCAATGTAGCCTGGCTACAACAACCCTGGCTTTTGTCCTATGTTGTTTTTTTTTNCTATGATATTACCTTTCAAACAAATAAAAGTAGTGCATTTAACCTTTTTTGTTGCAGTGACACAGGGTTTACTGTAAGCTCTTAACAAATATGTGCAAGAAGACCCAAGACTGCCTGTGTAGAAAAAAACTGATGTATTGCAAGTGAGCTGGAATTCACTCTCACATAACAGTTTTAGCTCTGAGAAGAACAATCAAAGCCATGCCGCCAGATGCTGAAGGATTCTTGACTCTAAATTATGAAACATCACACAAACATAAATGTAGATTCTAAACAATATAAATTGTAAAGGCAATACGCATGCAATGGAGTCAGATCTCAAAGGTTGAAATAGACCAGAAACATCACAAAATAATGTTTAATGGGAAACAAGAGCTTTGTAAAATTACAATTGCATGATATTTTTAAACGGTTTGGTAGTTTGTCTAATAACAATAAGCCTTAAAATGTTGCAAAAATAGTTGATATTTGTGACAATGCAATACGATTAATTACAGACAATTCCCGATCCCTTTGTCTTTCAAAACATAAGGTATAAATAACTCATAAATAACTAATAAATAACTCATTGTCTGAAATATTTTGCTTTAAATCTCATGCTTCTTTACTTTTCCAAAAGGGGATCTAAAGATAGTGTTGTCAGAGCAATTGGTCACGCGTGTCATGCCCGTGTGTTATGAATAAATGCACGTTAATCTATTCAGAACAAATGTTCAAAGTTAAGTTTTGTGACATTATGTTTTCAATTGAAGCGTGTTTATGCTTTTATTGTCACGCACTGACCCTACCATTGTTATAACAACAGCACATTGTAATGCGTTTTTGAAATAAACGTACATACAATATACATGTTGAAATAATACACATTGAACGACCGGAGACAAATCTTATCATAACATGATTTGCTATATTTTTGGCACATTATTAAGCAATTACCACTTCATACAAAATCATTAGTTTTGAATCGATGAGTCACTGTAGACTTACAGCGAATCTGCGAATATTTTTTTTGGAATGATTCTGTTATGAATAGTGCATTACATTTAATGTGCTTATTTTGGGGGTTAGTGGCAGGTTCGTCTAGCCCCCACACTGGTTTAAACCTCCAATGCTCTGCATCGACCGTTCCATGGCGGTGATCCCAGTGTTCATCATTGTATCTTTATAGTTGGTGTAAATACATTTAAATAACGCTTTCAGAATGCTATATGAATACAATATGTGCGGTGTGACGACATGCTTCAAGGTTATACATATATATGTCCGAAGATCATCAAACGTCATACGGAACTTAATTATTCCTCGCTTTTGTAACAGCTAAAGCTGATGAACGTTGCTATACCTTGTCAAACATTTACCAGTACTCGGCCCCGTTCGAAGGCCAACAAAGAGTGACAGAGATGGGATTGTTGTTTCCCGCGTATACATGTATTCATATACGACTGTCTTCCAGAATATAGCTTGACCGACTCCGAGAAACACCGACGAGCTACAGACATAACTGGATGCCCATGGTTTTATACGACCGACCCTGACATTCGCTGGTAGTGTTGTAACATATATCGATGTTTAAATGGATATCGTATCTTTTGAATTTAACATGTTTGCGCTTAACCCCAAATTGATTTTTAAGATGTATAGTGGTTATGCAACAAATGTGTTTATAAGAGTTATGGGCAGTTTAAACCAAGTATTGATTCCTTAAATTGTAAGTATTGGCATTTCGAACCAGAATATTGCGATATTAGGATTTAAATATAACTTTTGAAGTTAATATGCAACTTTTATGGAATGTAAAAGTTATTAGTTTTAGATAACTGCAGGCTGTATAACAAGACTGGGTATCGATTACCACATATGTCGGGTTTTATCCGCTCATCATGTCATGTTACAAAAACAACTACATTTTGTGTTATATGATGCATAGTATATTTTTACGACAGAGAATTAAACTTGGCGAAGGTCGGTTTAACTATCACTATGATTTGTTTTGGTCCTCAATTATATCATTGATCAAAATGGATTTGTAAATGACATTTTAAATACATGCATTTTGATCACACCCGATAAGAATTTGTTCCTTTAATGTCATATCTTGTTTACGGAACTAAGATCAAAATATATTCAATTGAATTGAAGACAAAGACCAAATATGTACAAATGTATAGAGATAATAACGTCAAATAATGACTTATTTTTTAAACATTTATTTATCAATCCTTTCAGGTGCGCTCGCAAAATACCTGCGTAGCATCCATTTAATGTATTCTGATCTGATTTGTTCCGCATATATCTGGTTGAAACTTTAGAAGTGTTTATTATGTGCTGCACTTTAAAAAAAGTGTCTATCTCGAATTATCGAATGACAAACAACTGAAAATAAAACGTTGCTAAAAACGTATGCTTTTACATGTAAACATCATTTGTAGTAAGGGATGGTATTACATCCGTGTTAACCTATGTATGTGTTTAACGGTCGTTTTAAATGTATAGTCCGGCAGAAAAGTGGCCATTTTAAAATTAACCCGACATTAACGTGTATAGTAATGTTAAAGTGTTTTTTTTGTGTTAGGGGACATGTTACTGATGAAGAATCCAAATGATTCCGGGCTGATATCTTTATTTGAGAAATTCCAAGATGACGGCCATTTTCAGTCTTATTTGTTTAAACATATAGCTATGCATTATGTTTTGTATTTTAATGTCATTTTGATATAGTTATACATGTTCAATATAAATAAAGAATTGCAAACGTGTGTTTTATGAAAGCAAAATGAAGATGGCGTCCAAAATAGTTGCCAGAATCTAGATGGCTGCTCGAAAATTGCTCCTAAAAGCAAGATAATATTCAAATGTTCTCATAAGAATAATAAATATAAAAAATAATACAATTTATTAGCAAAAAAGTGTTTAAAAAGTGTTTTATGAAACGAATTTCAATTATACATATGCAGAGTACGGTATAACAAGAACATATCGACCTAACCTGACCATTGGAGAAAAGACATATTATCTTTGTTTACAGTAACAGCAACTTCGTCAAAGTTATGATCTCTGTTATGAAAATACACCGGTGTTATAAATGTCATCAAGCACATTCCATATCATTTGAAACACCATAATACGTATAATTCAACCTTTGTTAACCAAGGTATATAGAAGAATGTATACTTGTTTAAGCTCATGTTGTGAGTTGTTGTCTAGCATAAATAAATGCAAATGCATACTTTTCTAGTCTGATTACGATAACTTCAACCGACCTTGAACATGTGCACCCGATCACTGGGATATAAGTCGTCCGTTTACAATCGGCGCAGTATGCAGCCACGGAACATTGGCTAATTTCCCTCACAGGTACGCATTTATACTCATGGGTGGAGAGGAGCAAGTGTTGGATTATTGTTTTGCTCAGGAAAATTCCGTGGTCTGAGCGGAATTCGAACCAGTGATCTTCCAATTCCTAGACCAGCATCCTACCACTAGATCACGATCCCACGGCATAGAGTGATGTTCTAATGTAAATATAAGTTCAGTCCCATGTTTGTCTTTCATACCAACAATTACATAACGCAATACACTATTATTTTCCATCTTTCTTTTCTCATCGACACATTTCTTTTCTCTAACGGGCATGTTTTGTCTGAGCATTGTTTAAATTAATTATGTCAATCATTACCGTTTGACACGCGCAAAAGATAGTACGTGGTAGTCGCGCTTAATTACATGAGCACTTTAGTGTTCACATAGGCTTTCGCTGGTACACCCACATTTCATCATGTTAAGCGCATTGAGTAGAGCTAAAGCAACATTTGATGCTACTGTAATGGGTAAAAGGTTGTTTGACGCCTCGTCCTTTTGCCTCGTCCTTTCGCCAACCATTATCACATGGATTCAGATCTGGGGGTCTGCATCTAAAGCTAGTTTCCATATATATGCCTTTATGTGAGCACGTTTTACATTTACATGGAATGCTTCCGTGGTTGGCGGCAAGCTAGCTAGTGATGGCTTAGGCTTTAACGACTTGCCTACACTGGCTGTCCGAAGGGTTTGTCGTGTAATAGACATGTCCCCTGTATCAGGCTTTCCATAGCATGCTGAGACAAATCTTGTCGCTGCCTTCACAACTTTTTTTATTTTCAAACTGTCATATCGCCTAACAGTCTGATGGAGTTGCCTGTGTTCAGAATCACAATAACTGTTCCCTTACCGAGACCAAAATATCCAGCCACAGTGTAACATAAAGAGATAACGTGAGCAGACAGCAAGTCGGTCATGAGATTTCTATGCTTTTGTACAGTTTTGCGAATGTCTATAACTACTGTTTATCTCACTGGTGATTCCATGATGACCAATAATGAAAGTTTCAGGACAACATAGTAATGTTACAACAAAACAAACACGTGTGTATCATCAGCTACTACAGAAATGCCAGTGTGTTCTGCTTCTACAGCAGCAACCATTTGCCTTATCATAATAACGTCAGCTTCTTCGTGGGTTGTTTTAAGATCAGTTTGATTGATTGAGACACCTGTATATATTTCAGTGGGCGTATCATGATTTTCTGTAACAACAACTTTTGTGTTTGAATGCACAAGAGATGAAATCTCTTTCCGTGCATAAGGCTTTACAAATCGGAGAGATCAGCTCTTGTTTGTTCTTAGTGCAACTTAGTATAACATTCTGTGTTAGTAATGAAATGTCACCAGTAAGTGTGTACACCCTTGGCCATTTTTGATTTTGGTGTGCGTTGTATGGTCTCGCTAACATTAATGTCGTCTGAAGAGGAAGATCCTGATTCTGTCATCACAATCGCCAGTGAGCGTGTAGACACTTTACCGTTCTTGGACAAAATGTCTTCGTCAAAGTTATCGATCATGGTTTGTATCATACCAGCTTTACAATCGGAACGTGCACATATATTCGTATCTATTATTGCGCTTATGGCTGCTGATGTCTTGAACTGAAGCACCTCGTCATACGCACATATAATGTTATACGCATGCATCTGATTGATCAGAGATTTTGAATTTCTCATTAGAATACCCAATGCAATCTGTAATGCAGTTGGTCGTTTCTTTAGTATACCAGTTATCATTTTCCCTATCCTGTAGGCAGGATTACTATTGTCTTGCTTTGGGGACATCTTTGATAACAATGTACTCAATGTGTTGCTCACACAACTTGAAACCATTAGGAATTATAATTGTATTTGTGTAGTCCATGCTTACCCGATTTAAATCAAACGGGTTAAAATCATTTGTGCTTAACGAATATGCGTACATGATGTTCGCACCTAGTTTACAATGCAGTGTCGTCTAAAATACTAACTAGTAATCGCGATACGCAATCTTCAACATCAAAGTGATCCGCTTTGGATAAAGATCCGGTAAAAGTAACTTGACTGTATTGATATCACGTTACATCATGAACTTCTAAACTGATCCGCAAATAAATGTTTTTTTTATATATACTTTTGTCAATTTAATCATATGATTACCGAATTATGTCAGCCTCACCGTTCTGTTAAATAACGGAAAGGCTTACTGTACACACTAGATATACATGTAGGTAAAATCAAGCGCCGCCTTCCCGGTTATTTATGGAGAACGGACACTTGAAAAGTGCATTTTACAGATCTGTTTTTGCAACTCTTTCGCAAGTTATATCAAGACATCAACTGCTTCCGAAGAGTTGTTTGATACGAGTATGTAATATATATAGGGGTTACTTTAAACTAATAAAGCTATTTTCATTTATGTTTTTTTTATTATATAGTTGCTTTACGGAGCCACGATGCTTATTCAAACAATTTTCATTATAAACAACCATCAGCGAATTTCAAATAAAATATGTATGATAATTGATTAGACTTTTGAGGTCATCATACCTCAGGCGATTGATTGTTATAATACCAGAAGAAAGGTTATAACTTTAAAAAAAAATGAATTTAGATCACTTTACGTGTTTTGGTGCGTTTATTGTTTAACCCTATCAATCCCATCGCAAGCCGCATAAGTTGAAACTCCAGCAGCCTACATGCGTTATTTATACCTTTAGCAACAATTGGATACAACAACTACTTAAATTTGCTGTTTGAATGTAATATGAGAAAAACCCACGATTGTCAGAAAATATTAATGTTTGAGATGAAACCCTTGTTACTATTATTAATTATTATATTTGATTTTGGTTTTGGGAATTTTTGGTCNGCCCCCCCCCCCCTGTGATTAAATCTATATGCACAGTGTATAGATAAATATGATTAGCATGTTACCAGCCAATATGCAATAATTTATCTCAGACACTATTTCAATTTACTGCCTACTAACAAATTTGAGAACACCGTGCCTGATTTCTCTACTTCTTGATCTTGTCCAGCCCATTTCCAAATGAATTTTTCCAATGACCCTTGTGTAAACTTTGTATGTGTATATTAGTTAATTATATCCTACTAAACATATTAAGCCAAATGACTCTCGTGTATATTGTTCATCAATATATTGTAGGTTATTGAGAGTTCAAAAATAATTTTCAATTATTGGAGTCTTTGTAAAAGCAGTATGTTCATTATGGTTTCCTAGTTCCCTTGTCGGTAATCTCTTCATGCATAGGTAAAAAAATACGTTTAAGGGATTTTAGTGGATATTATTGAATGGTCTTTACAGAATGCCATTCAAAAATACAAATAGTTCAGTAAGGATAGCATGAAATTCCGATTCAATGTAGTGGAATGGAATTTTAATTGCAATTATTTGCATAAGCTACCATATTGGCAGCAGTCTTGTGTATACTCTGGAATTTTATTTCGATTAATTCACTTCTAAAACATTAACCATCATGCAATCGTTTAAAGCTGAAAAGATCCAAAACAAAGAATAAAGTCAGGATTATATCCCCACAAACGTTACCATGCTGAAAATGACGGTCGTCTTGGTCGCCATATTTGATTTTTAAAACCAAAACACCAGCCCGGCATCATTTGGATTCTTTATCAGTAAAATGTCCCCTTACAAAAAACACTTAACTATACACCTCAATGCCGGGTATATGTCATTTTCTTCCGGACTACATTGAGAAATGCGCTATTCACGAAAACAACACGATATCGTCAGCTTTTTAACGTGCTTTTTGGCGCGATGCAATTCTACAATAAAAACACTGAGGCTAACACCACGGCAAATAACAGCCACATATTGTTTTCAAAACATCGAAGTTTAGGGAAGAACAAAAAAATTGAACATTTATTTATGTAAATAACATGTTCTATTTACAATACAAAGTTTAACATATTATATTTAAACCCTCATCACGTGTGTCATTGCTAACTTCTAACTACGATTGACTAGCATCTATTCAAGAATTAAAATTTAAAACATCATCAATCAACCACCATGATTATTACACTACATATTACAATCACACAAAATATTGCACGCTCCGGTACGTAAGTATGCATTGCAGAATAGAACACATATTTTATTCACTAAAGCATATTACAGCTCATCGTGATAACACATTCATATTATTATACATTCATACATGCATGCAATAATAAGCAATTAACTAATCCCTTTAATAACGGCAACTTATTACAAGATAGATTGCCAGAAAGGGTACGTATGTGTTAATTTTAACGAATCTATATTGTGTAATGCCACTTTTTGGCAGCCTTAAGCGAAAACCAAACATTTAGGCAGCCCTAATGGTTTATATGCTGTAAAATATCTGTGTGTTTTGCAAGATTATCGGTCTTTGTGTGTGTGTTTGTGTGTTTGTGTGTGTGTGTGTGTGCGTGTGTGTGCGTGTGTGTGTGTGTGTGTGTGTGTACTAAAGTTGAGATACAGTATGCATGTGAGTAATATGTGTTGATATAATCAATGAACTGAGTATATAAACAAGCTGTTTACAGAAATCAGTGGTAA
The DNA here is from genome assembly GCA_007657795.1 of Dreissena rostriformis. Lineage (NCBI taxonomy): Eukaryota > Metazoa > Mollusca > Bivalvia > Myida > Dreissenidae > Dreissena > Dreissena rostriformis. Next base: position 610 of record VMBQ01005856.1, on the reverse strand, counting down.
CAGCACAAAACAAAGTACATTCATTACCTAATAAACTGTACACATTTACGGAAATCAATGGTTACAGGCAAAATCAAAGCACATTCATTTCATAATAAACTGTACATCATAGACAATAATAAACGTTGAGTAAGAAAACAAATACAATTATCTCTAAGCATGTTATACAATAAATAGCTAACTTCCTAAGCGTTATGTTATTATTACTATTCAAAAGATTCAAAGATAGACAGACAGACATACATACATACATAATTTGTACATGTATATGTACATGTGCAAGAAAGAACATTGATGTTAAGCACAAATAAGGCGATAGAAATAATACATCCAATCCATTAACAGGTCTTGCTTTGCATTTGATTCGTTCTTCAATACCGATGTCAGCGAACCGTTAGCTGTTTGGTTTAATATACATGTCGCCAAAAACATTTGACCGTGTTCTACTAATTTTTGTTTCTACAGAATATAAAACGTTTGGTTTGAACTATCATTTTAATAAAAGCCTTTCGAAATCGTTTACCAGTCAAAATGTACAAAAAGAAGTTTATCCAGTTCTGAAATTCACATATTGCTATACCCAGATATGTATACAAGTGAAAACGGAAAA
>VMBQ01005855.1:45563-60041 GCA_007657795.1 Dreissena rostriformis | reverse complement strand
AGTCCGGACACAGTGGCGCCGTTGAAAATGCACTAATTGACCCTATGACCTAGTTTTTGACCCGGCATGACCCATATTCGAACTTGGCCTATATATCAACTAGATGCAACTGCTGACCAAGTTTGGTGAAGATCGGATGAATACAATTTGAAATAGAGTCCGGACAAAGTGGCCCCTTTGAAAATGCACTTATTGACCCTATGACCTAGTTTTTGACCCGGCATGACCCATATTCGAACTTGGCCTAGATATCAACTAGATGCAACTGCTGACCAAGTTTGGTGAAGATCGGATGAATACAATTTGAATTAGAGTCCGGACAAAGTGATGCCTTCCGCCCGCCGCCCGCCGCCCGCCGCCCGCCAAGGGGTTTCACATAATACGTCCCGTATTTTATACGGGCGTATAAAAAGACTAAATATCATACTACAATTTATTTACCATGGTATTTAATCAACTTTATTTTTATTACACATGGAACATTTTCCGAACATGCCATGGGCCCGTATTGAATAGCCTACGGAAAGGTTATCGGTCCAATACTGCAAAAGATATGCCAATACGGGCCCATGGTACAACAAAGCCGTATCATAATCTAAATAAGTGCATAGTAAAACAGCGTACAGCTAACATAGTTAACAAAGAAATTCCTGAAACTCTAGAAGTAGCGAATTCTTGTTCTTGTCCTATACTACTGATATAACAGAGCACCAACTATAAACATGATCTATGATAATAATTATCTAAACTGCGATCACAAGTTACAAGTAATAATACCGGTAATCTGTACGTTTTCAATGTTTACGAACAATAATGAATAACTACAATGTAAGTTATACATAAATGTAAAATGCACTGTTAATACAACAGTAAAACATACATTAACAATAGATGTTTGTAAAACATGTATGCCTCCTCACCGACTTGCAGTAAAATGGTCCCTGTTACATTGGCCTTTGAAATGTTAAGACTTAATATTATACTATTTTAAATACACATTAGAATTGGCAACATGAAGGCACATGCTAGGATTAAGAAATGGCTATTACAATCGATATGTTATTGATCTTAGAAATAAACTGTTTTTGAACATTCTAAGTTGAAGACGATGACACGATTTGCGTGCATGCATCAACGCCTGTCATAGAGGATTTATCCCCTTAGGGAGTGATTTCATTCTTATAAAATGACTTTATACACCCTGTCTCGGAAGATCAACTTTGATTTGTTGAACATATTTATTGATGCCAGTACCATTATTGACCCAATAATTATGGAATTCAGTGTCCATTGTTCAGATAGTGATTTATCAGAATTTAAAGTCCCCTTAAAGAAAGTTTATGGATATTAACGGCACAATAAATGAATCTATTTATTGTATTGATGTCATAGCCCCTGTGACATTTACCGGTACCTTTGAAATGTTGATCTCAAAATCGATAGGCTTCTTCCATTTCTCTCAAGTACCAATTTGCATGGTTGTACATGTAGATGAAAGCGTTCTCTAGATATCGTACAGGAACGAAAGGTCAACGGACCTCCCTAACTAACGACCAATCAAAGAACCCACCGACCGACGGGCAGGTGCAAGTCAATATTCCCTCGCATCTTCGATGGAGTGGGTGTTTACAATTATATGTAGTATGTTGGTTTTACTTAAAAAAAATATGTTATTTCCAGTAACGCATAATAAAAGAAAATCAATGTTGTTTTTAAACAAACACACAAAGGCAAAGTATTTAAATAAAAAAAAACTTGCAGTTCTGTATTACGGTTAATGAAGAAATTCTAAGTCTTAAGCATTCATATCTTAAGTGAAAAGAATGGGTGACAACAAGTAAAAATGTGTTGTGGTACATCTATGAGACACCAATCACAAGTCATTTAACGTTAACACATGTTTACAAATACTTTTCAAAGTTTTAGAACGAATACAGTATTCATTTTATGTTATATTTAGTAACACGCGTGCCAAATGGCAGCATGGATACCTGTTTGGCAACGACGTCTCTTTGACCTTAAGCAACACGAAAGTCGCTCCCTCACAAAAGCTCCATCGCGAGACATCCATATGTATTATATGTGGACATCATATATATATTTATCCAACTTTTCCACCCATTGTGTACTCTCACGAATGTGCAATTCGCGCTTCAATTTGTAGGATTTGTCAAATACCATACGCCTAATTACGCATATCTACTCATATAAATAAGGTATCTATAAGATATATTCATAGAATGTACGTCGCCAAATCATTCCACATCGAATACATGAATTCGATTTCTGGCCCACATTTCAACAATTAGTTTTGATTTGCGTTTACTGAAGTAGACCGATACTGGGTTAACCACACCATTCTTCTTTGTGACCACCTTTGCCAGCCTATGTCTCCCATCGCTGTCCACTTGGATAATTGTGTTGGACTTGCCTACACACACCAAAAGCTGCCCCGAGTCTGTCACATGTAGGCCAACTGCAAGGTATCCGTAGCCCTTCTCATCAGATTGCAGTAGGGGATCGGTAAGCGCGGACAAAACTTTGCCATCACTGGATAGAATGAGAAGCTGCTTACCGGAAGTTGATACTTTCGTCAAGTATATCCGCTCTCCATCTGGACTGACTGCACAGGATCCAACTAATCGAATAAGGTTTAAGAACATTAAGTGGGTTATAATGTTGTAAAATACGATAAAACAACACGTTTATATGCATAATGATTTAAAGTCGCCTCAGTGCAACTTAAATGGTTAAAGGAATATATGTAGTAGTACTATACGTAAATAATGAAATTTAATGAAGGTATGACGTACCGTTTGTGTCAACACACGTAGGAACGATGTTATCATTGCAGGTATTAAGTGGAAACTTATACCAAGAGTAATCAAATAATAATATTTAAGGTAATTGATAACACAGAATTTTATGATATAGGGAAAATGTATGTTTTTTTAATTAAAAACTTTAAAAAGCATTTTTCATTATGTATAATTTTCTAAGGGTCATGCTTTTAATTTAATAGTAATCCTTAATTTTAAAACGCGTATAATTATTTACACGAAGATAAGCTTCGTTGTAAATTAAATGGTCCATTTATTGCCTGGGTATGAGTTTGATTCTCGTAGGAACCGTTTATCAAAATATTTTTGGTGTAGAAGATATATTCCGTAATCACACGGTAATAGTTCTTTGAATATATATCACTTGAAAAATATGTGAATATTTGTTGTCAAAGCAGCAATACGTTTTCCTTGAAAACTAAATAAAAGTAATAAAGCAAAAGTTCGGAAGTATGTTATATATTTTTTTATATCATGACACTTAAAATCATTATAATTATACCTGCCCATACGTCCGACGTATACTTGTATATCTGCCTCCTCTCACTCCCATCTATATTGTACTGATATACTTCTGAATCCGAGTTCAAGTACAGCTTGCCCCTGTGGTGGGCAATACCTTTGCATGCATGTTCTAGATGCAGTTTTCTGTCAAGTAAAATTCGATCATACTTCACTTTAATAAAATGGACCTTATATGTTTGGGATAATGATACTCCACTCATAGCCACAGCCACCTGATCAGAGTCCGTATTACACATAGCCCATTGGGCATAAGGCAAGTCATAATGGGCCACTACAGCGTAGGTAGGACTCAGAAGCTTCACTGTTTTATTACTAAAGTCTAGGATGAGAAGTTCTCCAGAAGCTGTCTCACTTATGCCGGATATACAGCAGCTTTTCTGTTGTTCCATGTTCACAAAATACTATTTTACCTTCGTCACTCTGACAATTTGGTTTGGATTAGACATTGTAGGTTTGATGGTAGCGCTTTCTTTGGACATATCTTGTAATATACTAGTGCTTTCATTGTTATATTGAACAAAGTGTTTGGTCGTGTATTTTGACTGTTTGTTGCTGCTTTCAACTTTTCCTAAAAGTGTGACACCGGAGAAAGCACGCTCAAGTCTTGTATCAGGGCTAAATGACATCATGACATCACTACTGGATGCAAGCTTTTGTAGCAGTGATTCTGTCGCAGAAGACTGGTCTTTACACTTTGTGTATAATAGGAAGGACACCACCGGGCTTTTCCTTGCAATATTTAGCAATGCATCCTGTAGACGCTCTGTCTTCTGATGTACATGTTTGTACACTGCTTAAAGTTGCAATGTCGGTTTGAAGAGATATCGTCAGAGAAGTCAGCATTGTGTCAAGTTCCTGTTTAGTAGACTTCTCCAGCCGATCGAGAGCATCGTTTATTTTTTTTTCGAAAGGCCACAATTTCATCAAGGACTTTCTGATAGGAGTTTTGCACAGAGTGAAGCTTTCCCATCTTCTTATGTTTCTCTTGGTTTATCTTTTCTCTGAGTTTCTTTAAATTAGTGGATATTTGTAAAAAGTCGACCTCCTTTTGTAGTGCACTCAACTTGTCAGCAATCAGGACAACGTGGCTGCATTTTCTGGTGAACAAATAGCAAATGTGACATTTTATAATTTACCAAAAAGGTGCACATAAAAGGGTTCAGAGCCATGTAATGTATATACAATTCGAAAAGAAACATCATCCGATAAAGTCAGAACCCATTCGCTTCTGAGAATAAGTAGCTGAATAATTAACTTAAGCATATAATGTTTTTTTTAACTAAACAGAACAATTTTAAATGCGTTTCATAATGTTTATACACACCTCGGGTTCAAGACAGTACATAATGTTAAAATCATTTAAATCCTATTATTTACAAATATTCGATTAACTGTAGAATATGTTCAGGTAGTTCGCCTTTTATATATGGCATAATCAAAACTTACTGATGATTGTAGACGTGACAGACTGTACACATAATCTGCTGATGATCTTCACAAAACAGCTTTAGTTTCTCATATTTGTGTTCCTGGCATTGCTCCAATGTGTCATCAATTGCCTTGGCAACCGGCCATTTGGCCATGTCTTGTCTCCCAGCAACCGAGTGTTTTCGGTGAAGCTGGTTGTGGAGTTTCACGCACGCGTTACAGTAAAACTTTACACATTTCTCACAATGAACCTTCGCCTCTATTGTCACATCGTCTTCTTCACACGTAGAACAGTAATATTCATGAATTAAATCGGATCCTTTTTGCACTGAGGATTCAAAGCCCGCATTCGACGCCATTTTATATGATCTTAAAATGAAGGTGTATAAGTAAAGATTAAAAAAACAATTACAAAAGCACAAAGTCCATGAAAACACCATTGTTCGCTTGACACAACAGGAGTCATTGTTTAATATTCTGTTTCCTACAGCCCAATACATACATTGTTGACATGACAGAGCGTATATATGTTTGAATAATAATGAAGTGAAAGAGGCAAATCAGACAAATTCCGTTCAAGTAAAGCATGATATATTAAATAAAACATGTGCGCCAATATTATCAGTGTAAATCTAACTCATTTAATTTATTTAGTTCCTTTTTTATTATTATGTTACTAAATTTATGTTATTTATGTTTTTTTTTACAATAATATGATGCAATATCTACCAAAATAGACAAATGCCAGTACGTTACGTTATATCAGAACATTATATAAACATATTTATATATATCACAATCATACTTATACTAATTCTCTTAAAAACATTACATTCTGACTACAAACATTCCATTCCGTTGACATGATCACTGAAAGTCCGAAACATATTTCTTCTAGTCAGTTAATTTTATTCGCGAATTCCGTCTTATCATTGGATTAAGTTTGCATGATAAGCAGACAACCCGACTATCTGGTGACCTTGTTTTTTGACGATTTCATCCAGAACGTGTGTCGCTGATTGTCAGTATCGCAAACTAACGGGACTTTTTTCATTCAAAAACGAAATAGGCCTAGCCTTCCACAAACAATATTTGAATTTTAAGAGTTAAATTGATTTTTTGTAAGAGTGCTTGAAAATAAATGTGATATTTATTTATTTTGTGTCTTAAATTCCAATTATTCAAAATGTTAATTTATGTTGGTTTAATTTTAGTGCTTACTATCTTATTTACAGCGAAATTACCCGATGTGATAGGTGTTGTTTTTGTTGAGTGACTTAAGTTAAGTTGATGGTTTTTCGTAATAAAAAAGTAATTTTGAAATAAAGTTAAGTAATATACTATTATCTATTCAATAATTTATCCGATAAATAAAGAGGGTGTTTAGACGCGAATGCCATTTTAAGTTATAATAGCCATTACTAAATTATGCATTAATTAACTGTAAAGAAATGAAATGTTTTTATGAAATAGTTACATTAACCGAGAAATATTATAATAAGATTAAATAACGAGAGTACCTTTCGATAGGCTTTCAAAATATGCTACGTGTATTTATTTACTTCCTTTTTGATAGCGTATCTAAGGTAGAAACCGTGAGGGGCTTTTAAGTCAAAAGATTTGTAGTAAAGAAAAACGGTGAAGATACACTCGAAGCGTTGTTTGCATTGCCGATATAAACCTGACACCTTCCTAAATCCATGAAAACGTGCAGAAGACAGTGGTAAATTAATGTTAATTGGAACGCAATTTACAAGAAGTAAATGCGCATGCGAACGCGCAAGGTCTCAAATATACCTAGTTTATTTTGCAATCATGTTGACACACGGAGTTTGGCAAAGTCCTCGCAGTAGTAACCATTCGACCCGATTAAAGGGTACAAACTGTATTACCTTTAAAATCCTGCCAGATCTATACAAATTTAAAAATGCAACCTTTTCTAATTTTCTGCAAATCCGAGTATCTGATTTACAGCCAAACATGTAGAATAAAAAACACAATTAGAACTTTAAAACATATTTAATAAAAAAAAATATTTAAATCGACCATCTTCTCGTGGCGTTATACATGGATTTAATTCAGCTATTCTCTGAACATGTCTATCTGATAAATAATTACAACTTTCAATATTGTTGACAAAGATTTCGTAACGACAGCAGGCTTTGTATGTAAACAGGCAGAGACATATAAATTACTTTAGAATATAAGTGTTAGCAGCATAGTCTAAGAACCATTTGTTTAGTATGAAAGACACCAATGGACTCTTCTTTAAAATATTTTACAAATCATCAATAATTATATAATGATTATCACTGCCAAATGTTTCAATGCCAGTGAGGAGTTTTGTCTGTATGGAGGTTAACAATGGGTCCAGTTCCTGTTGGTATTCTTCTTCAATGTATTAAAGGCATCTTTATTTTTACGGAATACCTATATTTCATTCAGGACATCCTGGTAGGATTTCTGGACAGAGTCTATCGTTGCCAACATCTAATGTTTTTTTCCGGAATTATCTTTTCTCGGAGTTTCTTTAAATTCGTGGATATTGGTGTAAAATCTGTATCCATTCTTAAGAGAAATTTGTTGGTCAGGAATCAGTGCAACGTGGCTGCATTTCTAATGAACAAGTATACAATATTAAATAGTGTAAACAGATATGGTTATTCTATCAAAACAACTTCGGTTTCTCACGTTTTTGTTCCTGAGATTGCTCCAATGTATCGCCATTCGTCTTTTGTTAAAGAAGAAAGAGGTCTGATAAAATCTAGTGAGGTCCGACAAATTTTTAAAAGTTATCGGACCTCGTGTCCGACAAGATTGTTTTGTCTTTCGCATGGGTTGTATAAAGGCATGAAAATATGATCAGTATTGAATTTTATATTGTTAAATAAAATATCAATACATGAAAAGGTCTGGGACAGTTGGATTACAGCATTTAGAATCTATTTATCTACGTTATAATAATAACTTAAACAAAAAAACAATGACAAAACTTCAAGAGAAGTCAAGTTTGAGTAATACATTATGCACAATTAATCATAATAATATGTATGCAGGTTTCTTTGACAAACTGCTGTATATACAAACATGGCTACATTTATGTTGGTACTTGTATTATCAATGTATTAATTCAATAAACCTTACCATGTTTGGTATTTTCCAGTAATATTTATTTCTTAACAATTTTCTAATATCATCATATAAAGAACTAGACACAGGATTGTTTATTTCATAGTTTTAAAAAATAGCGAAAATAAAAAATTATATTAAAGTATTTGAATACAATACTAGTGGTTTTTATATCTAAAGCCTTACTTCAGACATTTGTTTTTGGTTAATTCATCCAAAAATAAATTACATTTTATTGTTTGGCTCAATGACACAATATTATTGTTATGTAAAGCATTCAAAAGTTTGTGTTACACGATAATGTGCCGCCATTTATTACCCATGTTATCTTAAACACACATCAAATAAGTTTTTCCCCGTAAATAAGGTAGCGCCTGTTAACATATTAATAATAACTAACTAAACAATCATTATGACATGACAACAGAGATTGTTTGAGCATGATAGGAACCAGTCAAATCTGCGCTGACGTTTAAACAAGACAATGTTGAATCATTTACATTTAGTAGTAGATAACCTCACAATTGGAATGCTTCTGATATTGTCGCCAGGACTATTAAAATGAAAGAGAAACCTGCGTAAAACACAAATATGCGTCCATTTCATGCAATCTGTTGTAAATTACTTAATCCAACAGTATTGATATCTGGCCGATGTAGAAGCAGATTACCTGATAATGGCCACTTGAGACACAGAGCAGGTGTAAATATTGAGAAGAGATCAGATCGTGTAAGTATTGTTCGTGGTCACCTTCAAAGCTTCAATGACCACGCTGACTGAAGTTTACATTCAACTCGTACCCAAGTCAACACATACGGTGATGATACCGTTTGGTCAACTCGTAGTTATTTTGGTCAACTCGTACTGTAGTCAACTAGTACAATTAATTAGTATAAAATATGCGCTTTGGTTTTCATTTCGTCTTGCAGAAAAGAAAGAACTGCAAAAAAAAAGATTATAATTATGTAATAATTATGACATGTGGAAAGCAGATTTTTTTTTCTATTTCCAGTAATGTTTCAATGGTACCTATAACATTGTAGCCATAATTTTTTTCTGGAAAAATATTGTGTTAAAGACAATTGTGAAAGTGAAAATATTTTTCTTAAGTCATCAATGGAATCTTAAGTCAACAATGAAGGCATGGTCCTTACCTGTGTTTGCCTACATACTTACTTACTGGCATTCACACTACACAATCACGCCAGTTTCTGGAATGTATGTTGTAGTCAGTATTTGATCTTCCAGACCTCCATACAGTTTTCTGTGGAGGGTTGTGTCTTCGGACCACTTCGAAGCTCGCTCCTGGTCGTGTCTTTTGCATCTTTGGAGAACATGTTCAGCAGTTTGTTCCTCTTCTCCACATGGACAGAGTGGTGAGGGTACCAGCTTGTATTATCTGTACATGTGGGCATTCAGTCTGTTGTGTCCTGAGTGCAGTCGAACCATCACTACTTGTTTTGCTCTGTTAAGCAGGTGATAAGCATCTTGTTCTTCCTGGGGTCTGGTGATTGCCTTTATGATGGTGACTTTCTCTCTGTATGAAACCTGGGTATTAGTTTGCTCTGTTTTTGCTCCCTGTTTGGCAAGTTGGTCAGCCTCCTCGTTTCCTGACACTCCACAGTGGGCAGGTATCCACTGGAGTGCTATGTTGTGGGTATTGCTGAGTCTTGTCATAAGTTTAGCTAGTTTTGGGGAGGTGTTGTTTATCAGAGCTTCAAGGTCTGATCTTGCATCTGTCAGGAATGCTACTGAGGTGGTATCTTCTGGTGAGTTATTAATCAAAGAGGCTGCCTTCATGAGTGATTCTGTCTCAGCTTTGTAATTGCTGCACCTCTTTCCTGTGGCCATGAAGTGTGTTTCGTTTCTGCCTGATGTATATCTGATGAGGATCCCAGCTCCTCCTTCTTCAACGGCTCTAGTAGCTGATCCATCTGTGTATACATGTGTCCAAAGATCTGATGGGAAATCCTCATTTATCATGGCTAAGGTATGACTTCCTTTAATGATTTCATGTTGTGCTTACTCAAGTAGGGGGACAGTAAGTCTAATTTGTACTTTTGACAGATCATTTGCTGTTGGATTTACAATGTCTTCAGAGCTGAGTGGAGTTGTTTGAGTGTGTTTGCCTACATGAGATTGCTAGCGTGTCGCGATCACGAACCACATGACCTACCTTCAATGTCACAGTTATGTATAATTTGTAGGTCAAAATCCGGACTTAAAGCCCCATTAACAGTCTATGTTGCCATTTTTTACAGCACATTCTATGGCTTGTTGCCTTGGACATACACTCTTGGTACACATTAAAGGGAAAAAAAAAAATAGATTGGGAATTTCGCCCCCAAATTTGAAAAAAAAAAACACTGATCACATTGGTTCATTACTCCTGTTTACATATAATATTGACATACTTGTGGATTCTGTGCATACAAAAATATGGCGCAATCCACACAAAACATAGAGCATTTTGGATTATATTATTCATGTTTTATTGTTGTAAGGTGGACATTCTGTATCACATAACCAGAAATCCAGTATTCTTGTGGCACTAAAGGAATAATCATTTGCCCCTATACACCATGTTTATATTCAGCTAAAAGATTGAATAAACAATGATATTTGACTTTATTTCATTTCAGAAGTACTTTTTTATACAGAAAAACCATGAATTTTAACTGAAGTCACAACAAAAACAACACCACTTTCCGTCATTCTTATTTATCACCACATAGAGTATTCACAGATAAAAAGATTAGATTGCACTAATATGACATTAAATACGAATAAACAAAGATCTGACCTGGAAAGCAATTGTTTATTTTTTTTGAATTCTCTCTTTTAGTGGGTCCTTGAAAGGTATGTTCGGGCCAAGGCAAGATTCAATAAGAACGAGCAGGTGCTGGGAGATATTCAACTGACGAGCAATGCGGCCATAGTAGTCCTATCCACCGGCGCTGAGGGTCTTGGCAAAAGCATCGTGCTGGAGCTAGACAATGATAGGTACACGTTTGTTATATACATCGTTATAGGCATGGTACAATCAAGTTTAACATTTAAACATTTTGTAAAGAAGAAAAAGATGGATCCTTGCTCTTAAATGAAATTTCTGTCACTCTTTGGGGCTGCCTTTTTTATTCTCCTTGAAAGGGGGAATATATTATGGCAGTTTTTTTTTTTCGTCTTAATTTTCATGGAATTAAGTTTGCCGGGGTGAGAAACAAAATTTCCCCGTAATTGTTTCCGTCTTTCTCGATGTCTGCCCATCTGTCTTTCCTTCTGTCACGTGCTTTCTTGGCGCTTGAAATCTCATACACTAATGAGTTGATGAAACTCAATAAGCTCACCCTATGTGCAGCATTGTGCGGTTTCTGGTGTAAGGTGTGAGGTGTTCAACTTAACACTCGAAAGGCCACATTTATCATCCAATCTTGACACAATTTTGACCTTTGTACTGCTTTTCAAGATCTATGAAAAATCTATGAAACTTAACTTAACTTGACTTAATTTTTTAAGTCAGCTTCTCAAGTCAGTCTACCAAGGGGTTGTGCACATATGTATAGGTCGTAATGTTCATAGATTGTTCATAGAGCAATTGCATCAATTTCCTGTTCCTGTGCTATTAAATTACACTAGGTATTTTTCTCATCATTTTTGGAATATGACCTTTTCCCTTGACTTTGAAAATTTCAGCATCAATTTACTCTTAATCTCTACTTTTTGCCATTGTGATTATAATGACCCAGTATTGGAAATAAAATAAGCCGAAAAAGCCCTGGTCCCCACGCTTAAGGCCTGGTGATTTTAGTATCTAATGACTATAAACATTGTGGTTGGATCCTCTAATTTCTAATTTTCTAAACATTTAGCTCAAGGTACTACTGGTACAGGTTCTGAAAGACTGTTGTTGTGAAAAAACAGGGCTCGACAAATCCACTCGCCCGCTCGTAATTACGAGTAGAAATCGGCTCTGGACGAGTGAATTTTCCTGTAGGGCGAGTGGCATTTCTGGCAGAAAAGATTAAAATTTCAAGTTTTAACACATCTTTATCAAACAAAACAACGTTTAATCGGCGATTAAAAATTAACTGGATTTTGATTATTGCACACTGCACTAAAATTAGTCCTGTTCCCGTTACGCCCCGATACCGGTGTGTTCCGTGAATGTATCCTATACAGTACGGTAAACAGTCTTTTAATGCTGCTAAAAAAATCGTCTAAATTCTTCACATCTTTAGATTTAAAGAGTGGCTATTGGCAAGTTTTAATGGATGAAAATGCCAAAGAGAAAACTGCCTTTTGTACACACAGAGGCTTGTTTGAGTTTAACAAAATGCCTTTCGGACTCTCCAATGCTCCTAAAGTGTAATCATAATGATTGTGACCATAAGGACAAAATGAAAAACAAACAAGTCTAAAGTGTGTTAAAACAGTTCATTAATTTTCTTACAGTTCATGAGTTAACAGTTCTATACATGTATGATAACCAATAGAAAATCACAATAAAACATATAAGTAAGTTACTGATTTATTGCATTTGTTCAATAAATTACAGGGCAAGTACATATTTCAGCAGGGCAAGTGAAAATTCTTAGCTACACGCCCTGAAGGGCAAGTTGATGAAAAAAAATAATGTCGCCCTGATAAAAATAAGAAGCTCTGGTTTTTCAAAAGCTGTACTTGAAAGCTGGCACAAATAAATGGGTGCTTGTAATGTTATTAAATAATCTCCAATAATATAACAAATCATGCTTGAATGTCAAAACCCATCAAATGACTGGCCTATCAGTCCCTTTTGAATTGAGTACAATGTCTTTATGTTCATTGTAAGACCATACCTGTAAACTAAGTTTCAGGTAGGACTGATGCATTAAAATGTATATCAAGGATTGAGAAAAAAAAGTACCTATATTAATTATCCCCTGCCAAAGGCAGAGGGATATACAATTGGCGTTGTCTGTCCGTCTTTCCGTCCATCCGTCATTCCGTCCATCATTCTGTCTGTCTGTCCATCTGTCACAAAATTTTGAAATTGGCGGGGGCTATCAATTCAACAAATTTGTTGTTAATCAATGATGTTGTTGCTTGACTGTGGTGTTTATAAGTACCAGACATAGTATTGTCATGTAAGTACCATATGCTATAGGTATGTACTAAAAATATAATTTAATCTTGCTTTCAGATACTTGTTTAATGCACCTGATGGTCTTACTAGAGCATGGTACGATGCAAAGTAAGTCTACAGGTTGTTTTGTTGTTGTACACTGTATTTCAAGCTAGTTATTCATTAGACTTTAAAGCAGTAACATTTAAATGGACAGTAGTGAACTTAATTGAAGAACATTTTAATTATGGTTGATTTATTATTTCTTTCCTTTTTTATTAGGAATAGGATTTCTATTTTAGAATTGGGGAAAATATTTTTCCTTGGGCAAAGGTCTTTCTAATATTATGTTTATGCTGTATTTGTATCATTAACATTCGTATCACATCCGTGCACAGTTTGTTTTTCTTTTTTTAAGTGATGGCAGACCAATCCCGAGAACAGATAACATTTTCTTCACCTCCAAAACTTTGGACACCGTAGGGGGATTGCTAGGTTGGTAAATCACTGTTCTTCAGCAGGGTGCAGGATCAACGGGGTTCACATGGGGTTTACACACGGGCTGGACAGAATGTAAACACACCGATAAGAACTTTTATTTTTGCAAATATCTCAAGTTATTGAAATACATGCAAAAATCTTTGTTGCATAAAAGACAGTTTCTTGCAGTTTGTGCCAATATCGGAAGATTTAAGAATTAATCCTTGAATATGTCTGAAATCGTTGCCAAAATTTCATATTGCGTGCAGCATAACCTTGTACATGAATGCTGTACACATCTAAATTTTTGCCAAAAACACAGGCTTATTATGCCCCCCTTCGAAGAAGAGGGGGTATATTGTTTTGCACATGTCGGTCCATTGGTCCGTCCACCAGATGGTTTCCGGATGATATCTCAAGAACGCTTAGGCCTAGGATCATGAAACATCATAGGTTCATTGATCATGACTGGCAGATGACCCCTATTAATTTTGAGGTCACTAGGTCAAAGGTCAAGGTCACAGTGACTAGAAATAGTAAAATGGTTTCCGGATGATAACTCAAGAACGCTTACGCCTAGGATCATGTAACTTCATAGGTACATGTATTTCAGATGGTTTCCGGATGATAACTCAAGAACGCTTAGGCCTAGGATCATGAAACTTCATAGGTTCATTGATCATGACTGGCAGATGACCCCTATAGATTTTGAGGTCACTAGGTCAAAGGTCAAGGTCACAGTGACTAGAAATAGTAAAATGGTTTCCGGATGATAACTCAAGAACGCTTACGCCTAGGATCATGAAACTTCATAGGTACATTGATCATGACTCGCAGATGACCCCTATTGATTTTCAGGTCACTAGGTCAAAGGTCAAGGTCACAGTGACAAAAAATGTATTCACACAATGGCTGCCACTACAACTGACAGCCCATATGGGGGGCATGCATGTTTTACAAACAGCCCTTGTT
>VMBQ01005855.1:21347-33002 GCA_007657795.1 Dreissena rostriformis | reverse complement strand
TGTTTTTTTTTGTTTTTCATGTGTATCTCATCGACCTGCACATTTGGAGTGGTGAAAAGGTCAAGGTCAATGATGACCTTCAAGGTCAAAGGTCAAAGAAACAAAATCCAAGCACCCACAGCTGAGCGTTGGCACCCGCTATGCGGTGCTCTTGTTCACAGAGTTATGGCCCTTTGAAATTTTCTATAAACTGTACATATAGTGCAATTCTTGTCCGGGCTTTTTCTCCCCAACTATTGATTGGAATTCAATGAAGCTTACTGGGAAGCTTAACTACCTTGAGGAGATGCACATGTTATTAGTGGGTTCTGGTTAGATGATTTATTTAGAGAGTTATGGCCCTTTGAAATTTTTTAGTTGCTAAACCATCCATCGTATTATTTTGTCCAAAGTTATGCCCCTCAAGACGTTTTCTTTTATCTGAATATATAGTGCAATATTGTGACAAAAAAAACCTTTGGGGAGCATCACCCATCTCCGACGGTTACTTGTTATACAAATGCTGCTGGAAGTTTTAGTGTAAACTTGTTGTATCAGCTTGTCATTTCCCTATTCGACTCAATAGCTGCACGCTCTACCTTTGAAATTTGTAAAAAAAAATGCAATTTGAACAGCATGCTGTATGAAGTTTGCCATTTCGGGTTTAAGCCGTATTTGTTAAGCTATGTAAATGTGTGTTACATGTTAGATTTGGTTTTAAGGTTACACCGCAGGAAGTGTACGCTGACAGCTGCGTTGAGGTGCGGCCAATTGTCGGTATGAATAATCACTTTGATTGTTCGGGCCTCTTGATGGGATGTATTATGTCAATTCCCTTAGCGGATGGGAGGGCTCTTTGAGAAGTACAGTTTTCATGAATCTTCAACAAAATTCCTGAAAATGTTTGTAAACATAAAATGGAGACCGAGTTCAATAGGCAGCCTATTTTCACCAGACACTTGAGTTATTGCCCTTTATTTAAAAAAATGCAAAATTTGCTGTTGAAACTTGAAACTTGAGCATTTGATTGAACGCCTATTTCTGCGTATAAAACATATTCAATGGCGTTGTACAATAGAAATACCGGGGTAACACAAATTAAAAACATACAATAATATGGAGTGACACAGCGACCGATCCACAACAAGCCGTTTCCTTTCTCTTATTCGTACAGTTTTCATAGAAAATTAACAAAACTTTCTGCAAATTTTTGTTGACATTAAATGGAGACTGAGTTTGATAACCTGTGAAACTGCAACAGAAACTTTAGAGTTAATGGCCTTTGTTTATACAAAAAGAGCGTAATTTGCGGTTTCCACTTTATTCAGACACCTAGCGACTGGGTGGTCACATGTTCATTCCCCACTGTGTGAGCGTTCTTTAGATCTCCACCATAGACACCAAGTACTGGTTCTAGTCCCAGGAAACGGACTCAAGAGCGTTTCAAATAAGAAGTTAGTTCTTTAAATGCAATTGAGTTAAAATAATTAGGTTTAAACTTAACAACTTTCTTTGAGTCTTCATCCAACTTTCTGCAAGTGTTTGTTGAGATAAAATGGAGGCCAAGTTCAATATACAGCCAAATAGCACTAGGCTTTTTAGTGTTATTCCCCCTTAATTTATGCAAAAACAGCAAATTTGCCGTGTCAGCTCTCTTTCCACATGCACTTTTCACTGAATCTTTACCAAACTTTCCAAATATGTTTTTGCTCATGAAATGGAAGTCAAGTGTGTAAACCATGCATCCAAAAAATATGGCATCCCACAGAGTCCATTTGTTATGACGGTCATAAATACCCGTCCATAACCTTGTTTATATTACATTCATTATTTATATCATAATGATACTGTCTTCTGGACAATGCTTTACATATATATATATATATAAATAATTATTATTAATAGTTATTTTATTTATCCTATACATTACTGCAGTGTAATAAGTCTAGTAGTAATAAAAACATTGCAGGAAACGTATGTAGCTCACTTTCTTAGCAAAAGATTTTGGACTCAGAACAGCAACTTCAGAAATTGTATTCATAAATAATATGAGCCTGGCTCTTTGAAAATGGAGCTTAATGCAAGTGCTAAAAGTGTCGTCCCAGATTAGCCTGTGCAGTGTACACAGTCTAATCAGGGACTTCACATTGCACTTTTATTTAATTTTTCGTTTAAAGGACCTCTCTTCTTAGCGAAAATCCAGTTTAGGCGAAAGTGTCGTCCTGGATAAGCCTGTGCAGACTGCACAGGCTAATCTGGGATGACACTTTACGCACATGCTTTAAACCCTGTTTTCACAGAGTGAGGCTCATATTTTTTACATTCGACAGTTCTAGAGGTCCCCTCTGTCGGCCATCTTGAGGACTTGCTGTCGTCTGCCAAGCTTGGGGCCTTGCAGAAGTGCCAGGGATCCGAGGGGCCCGAGGTCATCGTGCACATGACCCCTAGGAGCGTGATGGAGCACCCTAAATACAAGGAGTTCATGGACAGGTCTGGGGTCAAGGGTTAACCCATTTATGCCTAGCTTCTAGAAAAAAAGGCCTTGGCAAACAGCGTAGACCCAGATGAGACGCCGCATGATGCGGCGTCTCATCAGGGTCTGCGCTGTTTGCTTAAAGGAATTTCTGTTAGAAATATTCTAAATATGGAAATAAATATACTAGACATCCCTAATTTTGGAAATAAATTGATCCAATTTAGAAGGATGGGAGAGTCCACTCAGCATAAATGGGTTAATGTGAAACTGATAAAGCGCAATTTTTGTGATTTAGAAATCATTGAGTTGAGAATTATTGAAATGCTCGTTGCATATACTTGTGTGTCCAATTTTAAATGCGAACCTATGAAAACACTTGTTTCCATGAATTATGGTTTCATTGGCTAATTAATGACTAATGTATGTTGATAGTAATGTACCAAGGTACAAACTTTATAATAATTGTTATTTATGTTTCATGCTTTGCAAGGTAGACTCAGTACTTTGGCTGATCTGAAGTTTGTATAATTTATTATCTAAAGTTCTTGTCTATTGTGCTCACTTTACACAGATCTGTTGAATAGACATGGCCCAGTATCATGACAATTCTCAATTTTCGATCTCAATATAGAAAATGAGATTTGAGTTTCCACTCAGCTTAGTATCGAGAATTGCGGTCAGCTCACAAACTATATCAAATCTCAGTAATAAGAATATGCACATATTCCTCCTCAAACTCTGGGTTGAGACAGACTTAAAACTAGAAAAAAAATCACAATTGAGTCAGAATATTGACTTAAGTATGTTTTTGATACTAGACCATGAACAGCTTTTTATTCCCCCTTTTTTAAAAAAGGGGGTATTTTGTTTTTGGCCTGTCTGTTTGTCATTCTGTCTGTCTGTCTGTCCAAAACTTTAATAATATTAAAGTTTTGTCATAACTTTTGCAATATTGAAGATAGCAACTTCATATTTGGCATGCATGTGTATCTCATGGAGCTGCACATTTTGAGTGGTGAAAGGTCAAGGTCATGCTTCATTTATTAGTAGAACTTAATTATGTCAACACATTATTTTATGTCCATTTCAAAAGCTTTTTAAGATGCTTTTATGTTTTTATGTTTTTATAACTCTTTGGTTGTTGTTGTGAATTGATAAAATTGGACTTTTGGAGTACGCTTGCGAACATGTAATAAGTTCAAAATTATATGTCAGTTATTTTTTGTTGCCCAAAATTACAGCCTCTTACAGGCTGTTTCCCAATGGCAAAAAGTAACATTTTTCCCACAAATCTGACCAAAATTTTCCCAAAAAAATGCCAAACTTTTCCAAAAAAATGCAATAATGGTTTATTGAGTTTATTATACAGCGATACAATTTCGTATGACTTTATAATATAATTTTTTAAATGCAGTGAAACATTCACTTATAAACAATTGGAATATTGTTAATTATANTAAAATGTCGTCTGCTGAATTTCTAAAATTAGCATTTTCTTCGATTTTTTTCAAAGAATACTATCAGAATAGCAAACAGTTTGGATCCTGATGAGACGCCACGTTCTGTGGCGTCTCATCTGGATCCAAACTGTTTGCAAAAACCTTCAAAATCCGGTTCCAGCACTCAAAGGTTTAAACTTAACAACTTTCTTTGAGTCTTCATCCAACTTTCTGCAAGTGTTTGTTGAGATAAAATGGAGGCCAAGTTCGATAAACAGCCAAATAGCACTAGGCTTTTTAGTGTTATTCCCCCTTAATTTATGCAAAAACAGCAAATTTGCCGTGTCAGCTCCCTTTCCACATGCACTTTTCACTGAATCTTTACCAAACCAGATATGTTTTTGCTCATGAAATGGAAGTCAAGTGTGTAAACCATGCATCCAAAAAATATGGCATCCCTCAGAGTCCATTTGTCATAAATATCCTTCCATAACCTTGTTTATATTACATTCATTATTTATATCATAATGATACTGTCTTCTGGACAATGCTTTACATATATATATATATATAAATAATTATTATTAATAGTTATTTTATTTATCCTATACATTACTGCAGTGTAATAAGTCTAGTAGTAATAAAAACATTGCAGGAAACGTATGTAGCTCACTTTCTTAGCAAAAGATTTTGGACTCAGAACAGCAACTTCAGAAATTGTATTCATAAATAATATGAGCCTGGCTCTTTGAAAATGGAGCTTAATGCAAGTGCTAAAAGTGTCGTCCCAGATTAGCCTGTGCAGTGTACACAGTCTAATCAGGGACTTCACATTGCACTTTTATTTAATTTTTCGTTTAAAGGACCTCTCTTCTTAGCGAAAATCCAGTTTAGGCGAAAGTGTCGTCCTGGATAAGCCTGTGCAGACTGCACAGGCTAATCTGGGATGACACTTTACGCACATGCTTTAAACCCTGTTTTCACAGAGTGAGGCTCATATTTTTTACATTCGACAGTTCTAGAGGTCCCCTCTGTCGGCCATCTTGAGGACTTGCTGTCGTCTGCCAAGCTTGGGGCCTTGCAGAAGTGCCAGGGATCCGAGGGGCCCGAGGTCATCGTGCACATGACCCCTAGGAGCGTGATGGAGCACCCTAAATACAAGGAGTTCATGGACAGGTCTGGGGTCAAGGGTTAACCCATTTATGCCTAGCGTCTAGAAAAAAGTATGATGCGGCGTCTCATCAGGGTCTGCGCTGTTTGCTAGAAGGAATTTCTGTTAGAAATATTCTAAATATGGAAATAAATATACTAGACATCCCTAATTTTGGAAATAAAATGATCCAATTTAGAAGGATTGGGAGAGTCCACTCGGCATAAATGGGTTAATGTGAAACTGATAAATCGCAATTTTTGTGATGTAGAAATCATCGAGAATTATTGAAATGCTCGTTGCATATACATGTACTTGTGTGTCCAATTTTAAATGCGAACCTATGAAAACACTTGTTTCCATGNAAGAATATGCACATATTCCTCCTCAAACTCTGGGTTGAGACAGACTTAAAACTAGAAAAAAATTCACAATCGAGTCAGAATATTGACTTAAGTATGTTTTTGATACTAGACCATGAACAGCTTTTATTCCCCCTTTTTTAAAAAGGGGGTTTATTGTTTTTGGCCTGTCTGTCTGTCATTCTGTCTGTCTGTCTGTCTGTCCGTCCAAAACTTTAATAATATTAAAGTTTTGTCATAACTTTTGCAATATTGAAGATAGCAACTTCATATTTGGCATGCATGTGTATCTCATGGAGCTGCACATTTTGAGTGGTGAAAGGTAAAGGATCATCCTTCAAGGTCAAAGGTCAAAAAAAATAAAAAAAAATCAAAGCGGCGCAGTAGGGGGCATTGTGTTTATGACAAACACATCTCTTGTTTATTTCAAAATAAATCTTTTTACAGTTGAATGCCTTTCTTTTAGATACTCCTGCAAACACATAATTTTGAACGAGGATTCGGGAATGGTAAACCTTAGGGGAGCTCACACTGTAAGTGCCGTCAACAATCAGATCCATCCAGAGTTGTTTCCCCTGGCACATGGATTCATCGATACGGATCGGCCATTCGTTGGATCGGATGAGTCCATTGCATATGGCCAGTTTTGTCTCAAGTATGTGCTGCGGCCAGAACAGCGGCGTGGCTATGACAGGTTAGTTAGTAGAACCTTGGTAGTGAAAGTTTTCTTATGGGCTGGCATAAAGAAGTATTAGTGAGTGTGATTTATAAGAAAACATTTCTTGTTCATATAACCCTTCAGATAACTCACCCTAATTTCTTGTCATCAGGGTAATGCTTTTAATTTGTGTGTTCTGAGAAAACTGGACATAATGCATGTGCGAAAGTGTCATCCCAGAGCAGCCTGTGCAGTCCACACAGGCTAATCCGGGAGGACACTTTCCGCCTAAACTGGATTTTAGCTAAGAAGAGACATAATTTAAGCGAAAAATTCCATAAAAGCAGAAATTGACGTCCCTGATTAGCCTGTGCGGACTGCAAAGGCTGATCTGGGATGACAATTTACGCACAAGCATTATGCCCAGTTTTCTCAGAACACTACACATTTTAGGAGTAACGTGCCACAACTGGATGCCCGGAGCTGCGTTAGATCGGAACTTGAGACAGCTGACAGTGTCGTACGCAAACTTGAAGACTGGTATCAAACAAGATACACACCTATCTTTGCACAGGGAAGCTTCCCACAGGAACTTAAAAAGTTCCACGACCGATTTAGCAGGGGGAAGATAGACTGTAGGTATTGGTTGAATACTTTTGTATTTTCATATGTGTCGTGTTCTGAGAAAACTGGGCATAATGCTTGTGCGTGAATTGTCTGTCATCCCAGATTAGCCTGTGCAGTCCGCACAGGCTAATCAGGGATGACAATTTCCGCTTTTATGGAATTTTTCTTTTAAATGATGTCTCTTCTTAGCGAAAATCCAGTTTAGGCGGAAAGTGTCGTCCCGGGTCCGCACAGGCTAATCTGGGACGACACTTTACGCACATGCATTTCGCCCAGTTTTCTCAGAATGCGACTCATATATGCTATAGTCATGTTGAGTCGTGGGTAATTTTCATAAAGATGTAACATCACAAATATTTTATAAATATATGACCATGAATCATTATGAAAATAATTATAACATTTGGTCTTTAAGATTTGATGCTTTTTTCCAAATGTTTATCGTCTGTAAACATCTTAATAATTGGTTGTGTTGATTATATTCTCAAACCGCCATCTTAAAAGTAATGTGTCTTGTTGAGTTGTGGGTTCTGATTGGCTGTTACAATTTCAAGATTTGCATGCTATAAATAGCCTTTAAACTGCCATTGCAGGGGAGGTTAATTTCCTTTTTGAAAAATGTCAGAAGACCATTTAGCATGGGAAATTCTCATAAATAAACGATTATATGTTACTTAGAAACACTATATGAACAATACATAAAAGACGAAATATTTGATAAGAATGTATAGAGTTCTCATGAATTACAATATTTATCTGTTTTTGTCGCATTTTGATAAGCAAAACGATGGTGACTGTGTCAAAAGTTTTGTCCGTTACAAGCTGCATCATATGCGAACGTACTTTCAAGGGATTTCACGCTTTTCTCTACACCCACGACTCAAAATATCAAGTGAGAGTCTATGTTTCTGGTGAACATTGTTGTTATGCTATTACCTTTAATGAAAAAAAGCATTCAAAAGTTTGAAATTACATGTTGCAGCTCCCATATTCACAGCAGATTATCCAAAAATAACGTTCCTGGGTACCGGGACAGCCAAACCTAACTTGAGGAGGAACTCTTCGGGCATTGTTCTTGAAATGAGGTACGTTTACATCTATTGATTAACCCTTTGAGCGCTGGAACCGGATTTTGAAGGCCTTTGCAAACAGTTTGGATCCAGATGAAACGCCACAGAATGTGGCGTCTCATCAGGATCCAAACTGTTTGCTATTCTGATAGTATTCTTTGAAAAAAAATCAAAGAAAATGCTAATTTTAGAAATTTAACAGACAACATTTTAGCAGACGACAAATTTCCCAGCATGCAAAGGCTTAACAATAGAGCTTGGTCTGGGAAAACTGGGCTAAATGCATGCGCCTAAAGTGTCGTCCAAGATTAGCCTGTGCAGGCCGCAGAGGCTAATCAGGGATGACACTTTTCGCCTAAACTGATCTTTTGTTTAGAAGGGACTTTTAGAAAATGACTAATTTCATAAAAACGGAAAGTGTCGTCCCTGATTAGCCTGTGCAGACTTTTGTGTCATTGTACTGTAGTATGCAATAAAAAATGGCAGGCTAGCTCAGTTGGCAGAGGGCTTGAAAACATATCGCAGTATCGCATGTTTTATTCCCTGCTCAAAAACCTAACTTGTTTTGGAATTGTTAACGAGTGGCAATCTTAATTAGCAATGATTTGATTTTCAGGAAAGATGAGTATATGATTCTGGACCCAGGTGAAGGGACATACAGACAGATGCTGATGATGTTTGGGCATGCGGAGACATTAAGAATACTCGCCCATCTCAAGGCTGTATTTGTCTCACACCTTCATTTGGACCACCACGGCGTAAGTGCAACAGTGTTGTGTAAAATGTGTTGATTCAGAGATTAAAATAAAATGCTATTTTCAAACCAGGTTCGCTACTGTTGAATCAGCGCTCATAGATAGAAATGCCAGTAACTGACTCAAACAGGGAAGTTGAAATACTGAATACATTCAAACTTATGTGTCAATGTTTTCACATATGTCTAGGGCATATTTTCGCTGATGAAGAACCGCCGAGAGGCTGTCCAGACGTCAGGAGGTGGGGATAAGGTGTTCTTCATCCTGCCCCACAAGCTGCAGAAGTGGCTCAAAATATTCGCCAATCAGATCATGGACATCTCGGACGACATCATGTGAGTTAAATGCCCAACAGTTACGCAACATTTTTATGCCCCCTTCTTCAAAGAACAGGGGGTATATTGTTTTTGGCCTGTCTGTTTGTCATTGTGTGTGTCTGTCCCAAAACTTTAACCTAGGTTAAAGTTTGGTCATAACTTTTGCTATATTGATGATAGCAATTTGATATTTGGCTCGCATGTGTATCTCATAAAACTGCACATTTCGAGTGGTAAAAGGTCAAGGTCATCCTTCAAGGTCAAAGGTCAAAAAACACAATCCAAGGGAAGTTATAAGCTCTAAAGGGAGATAATTTCTAAACCTGCCAAATGATAAATAGAAATTTTATTTCAAAGTTGCGCAGTAGGAGGCATTGTGTTTCTGACAAACACAATTGTTTAAAAAAAAATTCCAACAGGTTTTAGTTCAATACTGTATATACGTACATATAAACTATGACATATAGAACAATAATATAATGCAATCAGAGAATTACGCAATAGTTTTTTTTTCAACAGGTTTGTTTTTAATGTATATACGTACGTATAAAGTATGACATATAGAACTATAATAGAATGCAATCAGAGAATTACGCAACAGTTATGAATTTTCATCATGTGAGTTGAATTACGCAACATTAAAAAAAAAATCAAAAAAAAATAAGCTCGGCTGTTTTCGAAGAAAACTCGAGGTATTGTCATAGCCAGCTAATCTGCCGTACGCAGCGTCCTAAAACTTTGACGTAGGCCTTAACTTTTGCAATATTTCTAGAT
Source organism: Dreissena rostriformis (assembly GCA_007657795.1). NCBI lineage: Eukaryota > Metazoa > Mollusca > Bivalvia > Myida > Dreissenidae > Dreissena > Dreissena rostriformis. The sequence continues at coordinate 23,395 of VMBQ01005855.1, read as the reverse complement.
AGAAACTTGATATTTGGCTTGCAGGTGTATCTCATGGAGCTGCACATTTTGAGTGGTGAAAGGTCAAGGTTATTCATCAAGGTCAAAGGTCAAAAAAACTTTTTTTGGAGGGGGGGGGTTTCATGTGTATCTCATTGACCAGCACATTTTGAGTGGTGAAAAGGTCAAGGTCAATGAAGGTCAAAGGTCAAAAAAACAAAATTTAAGCACCCACAGCGGGGTGTTGGCACCCGCTATGAGGTGCTCTTGTTTTTTTCTGCCCCCAAAGGTGGGCATAAAGTGATCGCACTGTCCGTCCGTCCATCCGTCTGTCTGTCCTTCTGAAATTCCGTCACACTTTGTGTTTAGTTTTCGAAAAATGGTCATAAGTTTTGCAATATTGATCATAGCAACTTGATATTTGGCATGCATGTGTATCTCATGGAGCACATTTTGAGTGGTGTAAGGTCAAGGTCATCCTTTAAGGTCAAAGGTCAAACAAAAAATCAAAGCGGCGCAGTAGGGAGCATTGTGTTTCAGACAAACACATCTCTTGTTCATCTCTGATTGCATTACATTATTGTATTATTGTTATTATTGTATATGTATTTGTTTAAAATCTTGAAACAAATTGTGTTGAAAAAAAGAAAAGAAAAAAAGTCCTGGGCCCGTATTCACCAACCAATTCTTTGACTTAAGTCTAAGAATAAAGAATATCCTTTAAATTTAATTATTCAAAAATTGCTTTAGTTTTTAGTCAAACTTGACATTAGCCATCTCGCTCGATCTACTCCATTATTCATGTAGAACATTCTTTTACGGACATATACACCACTGGTTGCCTGTTTGTATTCAAAAGTTGGACGTAATTTTTTTGGTTCAAAGTCTATTTTTTATTCATAAGTCTAAGAATGGGTTGGTGAATACGGACCTTGACATAAGGGACCTGTCACTCGTCATTTTATAGATCTACAACGTTTTTCTAACCTCATAAGTGGTGCCTACTGATGGCATTCCTGAACTAGTGTAATAAAATATTTAATGAAATTATATTTTGTGTCAGATCGTATAAATCCAGTGCAGAAATAATAAGTGACCGCATATCTACAATTGCTTTAAAATTAAAATTTCACAAAAGCCTTACGTTTGACAACTCTTTGTTATATATTAATATTTGTGCCGTGTTCTGAGAAAACTGGGCATAATGCATGTGCGCAAATTGTCGTCCCAGATTAGCCTGTGCAGTCGGCACAGGCTAATCAGGGACGACACTTTCCGCTTTTATGACATTTTTCGTTTAAATGAAGTCTCTTCTTAGCAAATATCCAATTCAGCGGGTAAGTGTCGTCCCTGATTAGCCTGTGTGGACACTTTACGCACATGCATTATGCCCAGTTTTCTCAGAACACGAATCATTTTACAACAATGCCATTTCAGTTCGGTGCCAAATCTGGGGCACACCACATTTAAGCTGTGGCGGCATTCTAACTATGAAAAATGTCTGAAGACACTTAATTTGAAAAAGGTAAGTGGCACTTAATCTGAAAAAGGTAAGTGGCACTTAATTTGAAAAAGGTTAGTGGCACTTAATTTGATGAATTTGACAAAGGTAAGTGGTGAAGATTAGCAATTCGATTGTCAATTAGACGATGCTAAATAGTCTCAACTAAAAAAACATTACAGCATGTTTACGACTCTATGTTACTCCACATCTGTTACTATTTCAGTACATGACCGTTGAAGTCCATCACACTAAAAACTCCAGTGGCCTTGTGTTGGAGCATAATGACGGCTCTAAGTGACTCCAACCCTGTTACTATTTCAGTACATGACCGTTGAAGTCCATCACACTAAAAACGCCAGTGGCCTTGTGTTGGAGCATAATGACGGCTCTAAGTGACTCCACCCCTGTTTCTATTTCAGTGCATGACCCTAGAAGTCCATCACACTAAAAACTCCAGTGGCCTTGTGTTGGAGCATAATGACGACTCTAAGTGACTCCAACCCTGTTACTATTTCAGTACATGACCGTTGAAGTCCATCACACTAAAAACGCCAGTGTCGTATAA